>MQRK01234857.1:6057-36854 GCA_001938485.1 Girardia tigrina
TATATATATAATATTTATATATTTCTATACTTATTTTATATTTAACAAACATTTATTTGATCGGTTTTAAAAAAACTTAGTTTATTTTTTTATTTTAACAAATTTAATAATTTAATTATAATAAATTGGTTTTTTTAATATGTTATGTTGCAATTTAAAATATAAATCACGCTCGAACAATTACTCATCACGAACATCCAAAATACCACTTTTTCATCCGGATGGAAGAAACACATTTCAAATTTACTATACTAATTTCAACAAACCAAATTAAAATTTTTCGAACAAGTGTAATAAAGAAATCAATAAATTTTAGATTTTAAAAGTTTCCCCGGTTCATATTTATTTATTCTCTCGGTCTAATATTCCAAAGTTTTACAAATTAAATAGTATATTTTGACTGTAATTAAAATCTTATATTTTCTAAAATTTGAACAATAATTAATCATAAATTTACACTGTTAGGAAGAATATAATTATTATAAATTTTTACTATCAAATTATCGTTTAGAGTTATCATTCAAATCTTTATTAATTTATTTAAAATTAATTAAATATGGTTCCTAATATTTCGTAATTAATTCTCGCATGTTTTATATTTTGTTTTAATCAGAAAATATTTTTTGGTAACAAGTTTGAATTCATGTTTTTTCAATTTAGATATCGATTAACATATACTTTAACTCAATCCAATCTCTTATAGTTACAAATATATCTACTTATATCCTAGATGGTTATGTACATCCTGTCCCCAAATGTGTAAAATATTTTTTTTAATTTGCCAAATCTAAGATTGAATAAAATACTTACTCGGTTCCGTGTTATTTATTAGGACTTAACATGTATTTTATAACTAAAAAACGCGACAATAGTCAACTCTGTTGATAGGCAACTACCGAAATTTATCTGTATTTCCAAGGATTTTTACATATTATTGTCGTATAATATGAGTTTTCGAGTAATTCAAATACAATTTCATTTAAGAGATAAATGTATTATAAAAGATATTAATAAAAAAATCATAAAAATACTCAAACTTGTTACAACATAACTTTTACGAAGTGAGTATTTTATTTATGATTCTCTTGTTCATTTATACATAATAGTTACGATATATTCAAAATTTAATAAAAATAATTGGTGTTCTTAATAATAACAATAAATTATGAATATTTTAAGATTTAAAAAGCTTGTATCACGTTTTAGTTGTAATATATTAAAAAACTTGATCTATGTTCAATAATTAGTAATGCGAAATTGAAATCTATAGAAGTGTCACATAACACATTCTTAAATTCTCCATTCTTCTTGTGTTAAGTATTTTTTATTGTTATTATTGACAATCAATAACTTGGCAAATAGGAAAAAAAATATACTCTCAAGTACAACATTTAAGACAATCAAAGTTTGCTGCTGACACCAAATCACATCTAATTTTAAAAATCAATTGACAAATTTATTTAACTCAAAAAGAAAACAAGTAATATATATCAAAAAAATTTTTTTAGAAAAAAAACACTTTTATACGAGCACTAAAAAGATCTGTTAATTGATTCATGTATTGTCATAGAAATGAGCAAGTATGCAAAATTTCAGCTTAATTGAGCATTGGAAAGTGTTTGAAAAATCAATTACAAGATTTGTACCAGACAAACCGACAGATGAAGCTTATTTAAAAGCGTGTAAAAAACGTATGAAATCCTAAATAAATTGTACTAACAAATTTTAGTAAAAACTAAAAATTTTTATAGTATATTCTAGAACTTTTTTATATTGACGTATAGAAACAAACAATACGTTAGTACCAAAGTTTAAATTCCTCGCATAAATTATACTTGGAATTACAATGAACAGTTATTCAATTAAACAGGAAGTTTCTGATTTTCTGATTTCTTTATCGATTTAGCTTCACGCACGGACGTCGACTGTTTAATTTTTTTAATGTTTATCCAACTGAAAATTTTATCGAAACTTATAATATAACATTACCTTATTTTATCAGCTTCAATCGCCTTTTCTTATTTAAGAAATACTTCATAATTTATTGCCTAAAAGCCCATTTTGACATTTTTTTATTAATTAAATTCGATAAAACGTCAGTTAGAAGAATTTAAAACATCAAAAAATTAAGTAATATAAATTAATGCTCATTTACAATCAATTCAATCTGTATTATTTTTTTTTAAATAATGGGTCTTCAAATATTTTTAATATCATTTTAGACATTTCAATATCCCCAGAGAAATATTTAAAAAATTTAAAATTCTTATTTAATATTGTTACAAACTTTAAATTTTTTTATAGCAAACCCATTCTGACACGTTATTTATTTAATTTCATTCAATCAATATAAATTGCCGCTAAATTGCTCATTCTTACTATTTTATGATTGAAGAATAGTTTCCCAATTTGTAACCTAATTTTTATTCTTAACACGTATACAAATTGAGTTTATTAAGATTGTGAGGGTTATTTGAATTGCGTTTGAGATATATGTATGTGTTTATAGTATACTTCGCTTTTGGGTAAGGATATCTCCCAGGGAAACTAGAGTAAATTATAATCAAATTCAAAGTCATTATTATGAATCGTATAATTATTTAATTTTTATTTAAAAATTAGTGCAAATATACAATTCATTTAATCTTTCGGATATTGGAAAATTTTTTAAAAATCAAAAAAAATCGAAATCGTATTACAGTCGTTAATTACAGATAAATTTTTTATCAATAAATCTTCAAAGGATTCCATCTTTTCATATCATATGAAAAAAATGTAGTCCAATTGATTCGGATATTTTTAAATCTTTTTAGTAGTTTTTAAAAAACTAATTTTCTGGCTCCTAAAATTACAAACCCTAGGCACGTGCCTAGATACCTAGGCGTTAGTCTGTTCATATGCACCATTAGAGTATGATTAAAATAATCAATAAAATTAGATAATTAAATTGTTTATGTTAATACCGAGATAAGTAAAAATAATAATCTCAATGTTTATTTACAAAAATTAATGATACCGCAGCCAAAATATGTAGTGAAGCAAAAGATTCGTTTACTGTCACTGTTCCTAATAAAACTGGCTCTAACCTTCTTGATAAAATTATTGAAAACAATGCAGATAGTAGCACAATTTATTCTGGCAGTTGGAAATGTTACCATACAAATTGAATAGTAATAGTAGAATACCTACATGCTAAAGTTAATCATAAATACAATTTTATTGATACAGGAATTCATACAAACAGTTGACAGAATGTGTGATAGTGTCAAATGGAAGAACAATAGATATTAAGGGACTGCTTGACATCATTTAGAATCTTATTTATCAGAGTTCATACGGCGATAGCATCAGGTGAAAGAAAATAGAGACTGTTTTAAATTTATGTTAAATTCTATATCGACCCATTTTCCACCGAAATCCGATTGAATACTTTTTATAAATATTTTTTTGGAATTTTGAAAGTCTTTTGACTTTAAATAAAGTTTTTTAATCTATGATTTGTCGCACAAAATTAGGTGTAGATTGGATAATTAGCATATTTTTTTGCTGTGGTGGCGTTAATACGTAAGTAACAAATCAAATAATAAACTTGTTTAAATAAACTAATAAATTTAATTGTTAAGAAAATACTCAATTAACAATAATTTAAAATTAAAAAAAACGTATCTCACCTAAACATATCTGCATCATTTCCATTTAAAATGTTTTCCTGGCATTCGTCGACTTGTTTTATTGACACTAATTACATGAAATAAGATTATCAGTTTATCATTGATACGTATATTACTAGTGCTATAACAAATTCAAAAATCTTTCGAATGAAAATTGATACTCAGGGATTTGCCTCGTTGGTTTAATAATTTCTAATGAATCAGAAATTTTGTAGTCTATTCACCTACTTTTTGACCTATTTCTATTTTGGCAATGTTCCTAAAAATAACTGCAAATGAAAGTTTAATATGACAAAGACATACAAAAATTTTTCTGTCATTAATTTATAAGAAGCGCTATTATAAAAAAAAGTTGAAATTATATTTTAGCGAATTGATTTTTTCTTCTCCGTTATCATTGATAAGGAATTAGAAATTTGTTTATAAATACATTTTTAGTAATTTTTGTATATATACATGTAATGTTTAAAATTCAACACAAGGTCATGCGTAATAAATTAGAAAAAATATTCTGTTATGAAACGTTCAAATTAAATGTTGTGTGAGGAATATTTTAAATTGCTTGAATGTGTACATGTATTGACGCTGTATGTTGAATTAAGTACGTTGAATTTAGGATGGTGATTCTCCCATCCAGATGGAAATTGGTATTTTTTTATTAAATTTAAAGGATTGACTATTCGAACATAATTAAAATAATCATTTGATAAGTTCATATTTTTAATTTCACAATTAAAATTAAGTTTAATAATATTTAGTAAAATTTAAATTAAATGCATTTTTAATAATTTGATGACATTTTTATTATTTTGGGATTTATTGAGAAATGGTAAAAATTATTATTTTTAATTAATATTTTTAGAGGTTAAATATTTTAAAAAATTGAAAAATTGTTCGAATAATCATGACTAAAAACAGAAATAAGAAAACCAATTAGAACGATGACAAACGATGAAAGACCTTCTGAGAGTCATAATGACTCTAAATGTAATTGCAACAAAGATTTAAACGAGACTTGTTTAAATGTTCTTAATACTGAAGATGATAGTTTAAACTTTTATTGTGCCATAAATATACGATTAAAGAATGAAATGCATAGAGATTGGGTAGAAATGTTGGCAGAAATAGAATTCATGTTAAACGGTACAATTCAAGCAACAACTGGAATATCTCCAGCCGAGATAATCTTCGGAAGAAAACTACAACAGAAGGACAAAGTGGAGAAAAAGAAAATAAAAATATAATTGAAACAAAGCGAATATTTCAGGTAGGAGATAAAGTCTTGATAAAGAAAGTTAACCCATCAAAAGATGATGACCATTATATAGGACCAGCTAAAATTATAAAGCAAAGACACGAAAGAAGTTATGAGATACAACAAGAAGACGGAAGGATCTTGATCAGAAATGTAGAATGGCTAAAGCCATTTAAATCGAGGGGGATGTGAGGAATATTTTAAATTGCTTGAATGTGTACATGTATTGACGCTGTATGTTGAATTAAGTACGTTGAATTTAGGATGGTGATTCTCCCATCCAGATGGAAATTGGTATTTTTTTATTAAATTTAAAGGATTGACTATTCGAACATAATTAAAATAATCATTTGATAAGTTCATATTTTTAATTTCACAATTAAAATTAAGTTTAATAATATTTAGTAAAATTTAAATTAAATGTATTTTTAATAATTTATTGACATTTTTATTATTTTGGGATTTATTGAGAAATGGTAAAAATTATTATTTTTTAATTAATATTTTTAGAGGTTAAATATTTTAAAAAATTGAAAAATTGTTCGAATAATCATGACTAAAAACAGAAATAAGAAAACCAATTAGAACGATGGCAAACGATGAAAGACCTTCTGAGAGTTGTAATGACTCTAAATGTAATATCAATAAAATTCAAATGAGACTTGTCTAAATGATCTTAATATATTGATAATCAATTTTTAAATAACAGAATTCCATTTTGTATTTGATTTACGAATAATAATAGATTAAATTGTTATAAAGAATTGTATTTTTAAAATAACTTGAAATTATCAACGATATTGGTTTTGGAATTTTATGTAGATTTTTATGCTCACTTTATTTTTGATAAAATAAAACCCCTCGATTTTTTAAGGTAGCCCGTCGTTTCGACTAATGTCGTAGATAACTTGGATTGCTTACATCTTTTGCATGAGATTATTTAATTTATTTATGGATTTATAGTAAAAGATAAAAATTGCTTTTATTTTGATTGTTCTTTGGAACAATATTTTTCTAAAAATAAGTTTTGATTATTTTAATATAAAATTTGTAAATAAATTTTAGGCTATATCTGGAAAATATTATCTTTTAAAAAATTTATACTCTCCCTTATTTCTAGATTCTTAGAAATGCGTAAAAGATATCAAAAAAATATTTTTCAAAATAAAAAAAATATTTAAAGGCCTAATACAGTCGAACTCAGCTTTACTAAAAAAGAAAAAAACAAAAAATATATATGAATTTTTATGATAAATTCAATAGAATTTGAAACAATTTTATTTTAAAGGTTTTATTTTAATGAATGCCAATAAACTGGTCAAATAGGGGTTATGTTATAATTTATTTTTTTTTTAATTTTGTGAACATTGTTTGACAAAAGCAATATTTTATAAAATAAATATTTGAATAAACTTTAAACCCTCAAAGATGACTAACTTTAGATGGTTTACTATAACCTATTCTTTTTTGGTTTGAAATTTTTTTTCACATTAATAATATAACTTTTAACAATGTTTGAAGAAATTTAAATAAAATTAAAGATATTATTTAGGACCGGATTCCTTCGAAAATAAGCACATGAGCGTATTTTAGCTGGGATTATTTTCGGAAAATTTCGTAAAATTACTTTTTTTGGATAAAATAGTATAGTAGATTTTATAAAAATATGTATATTCATTTTATTATTATTTTAATTGTCCATTTTCTAGAAAAAAATACGATATTCCGAAAGATATCCCAATAATTATTTACGGAATTCCGGTAGAAGAAAATTAGTCTGTTAAAAAAACGAAAAGTTTTTTATTGCATTTATTAAAATTTATTAAATTAATATGAATGGTTATTTAAATTTTCGAAAACAATTTGTTTAAATAATTGAAAGACTACGTTTTGATGACTGAAATTCAAATCTTAACAAATTAATTAATTTCATTCAATGGATTATTTTTTCAAGTATTTGGGTAACGATAATAAAAGTCACAATGACGCCGATGCCGATACTGTTTTTTTCTTATAAGCTAATCGATTGTTTCTTAATGGAATTTTCATAGATTGAAAAATTAGTTGATCGAATTTCCACATCGACATTACTCGACGATCGAAGAGATGCAGTTCATGCTCTCAAATCTCTTTCAAAGGTTTTCGGTGTTTATTTTTGTGGGGGTGGGCGATCGAATTTTTGTTTCTCACAGATTTTTAATTTATATTTTTAACGTTGTATGTTTAAAAGTCGAAAATTAACATTGAAAAAAAACGTCGAAATTATAAACATCAAAATACAAATATTTTAATGAAATGTTTAGTTTTTATTTTAATAATGATTTGAAATATTTTTATTCCATGTTTTATATGAGATTACTTTCTATATATATATATATATATATGTCTAAATATTTGCTGTCGAATTTGAGTCAGTGCCGAATTCACCGTATAAAAATTTCTCAATTAAAAATGAAAAATTATGTATTTAATATGAAAAAATATCAATTTCATGTGCAAAATAGATTCGAAATGTAAAATTTTTGTTCATATCACAGCTTATTTCTTTGTGGCAAAAATTCTTTTGATATGAAATTGATATTTTTTCATAATTAATACGTAATCTTTAAAGTTTTTAATTGATATTTCCTATTAAATCAATAGTTTTTCATTAAATACTTAATTTTTCATATTAATTTCATAATTCAATTAAAATATATTTTAAAAAAATCGTGAATTCGGCAAGTCGGTTGCCTTAAACAATATATGTTGAATTATTGCTTAATTTTTTTCAACAACATGAACGAGAAAATATCATCCAAGTAACAGTTTATTTCACTAAAATTCACTACGTGTTTCAATCTTGACAGAACATGATCAGATGGATGAAGGAAATTTCTGTGTTTGATACAGGCGATTGAATTAGTTTTGAGTGTTTAATAATAGTTCTCAATGAACGATCCACCTGGTGATGTTCTGTCAAGAACGAAACATGTAATGAATTTTAATAAAATAAATGCCGCATTTGTGTATTATTATCAATTTAATGTGAAAAAATATCAATTTAATATGTAAAATAGACCATTAAATTGATATTCTTTCATATTAAATTTATTTATTTCATATTAAATTAATATTTTTTCAAATTAAATATTAATATTAATTTCATAATTGAATTAAAAAATATTTTTAAAAAATTGTCTAATTCGTGAACACATATATATATGTATATATATATATATAAAGTGATAAAAATAGATAAATAGACAAAAAAACAAAAAAAGATAAAAAAAAACGAGCGTATAGTTTTGCATATAGTTCAGTGACAAAAGATTCCCACAGATAAATTCAAAAAACAATAAAAATATAATCCGTTATTAGAAACGATTTATTTCAATCAATAAGCAGAGCTCTAGAAATTTTCGTCGGGCTTCCACGGCTTCTTTTTTCCCCGATGGACACGTTATTTTGCTGGTGGAGTCGCAAATGTGATCTTCAAGCGTATAGCAAGTGGCAAAAGATCCCTAGGGTAAAACGTTTAAGAAAGTATGGACTAGTAAATAAACCAGCATGCAAATTTTCATTGTTTAATAAAATAAAAATAAAATAACTTAATTAAAATGTATTTTAATAAAATAAATTTATAAATAATTTACTCTTAACCTGGCAATTTAAAAAAAAAACTTGGCATTTTATTAAATAATTTAGTATTTTAAAAAAAACTAAGCAAAAATATATACCTTAAATAAAAATAGCCCAAGTAAAAAAATCGAAAATGCAAACACAAATTAAAAATTGTTTTATTAATAATAAATAAATCCTACCATTCTAAAATGTATTTTCTTGGATCTCTTTTACCATTTTCAATTAGAAAATCACTGAGTCTTTATTAAAAATTATATATTTCGCTTTCCTTCTTCTATTTTCACCATTTGTTAGTATAATAAAATTTTGATATCCTGATCTTTCTTCATGCTTAGCCTTAATCATAAAGTTTTTAAATGTGATTTAAATTGCCAAATATGGTTCGGAATGAATTATGCTAACCTTAAATAGCGTTGTTAGTTCATGCTATATCATTTAAAAGCCACAGATCTATAGGATATATTACTTATCCAAGAATTTCATTTAAATCTGAACCAATATAATATTAAAAAATATAAATATATTTTCCATGTTTTTTTCGACGTTTTAACATGGTATCATGTTTAATACATACTACAAAACATCTTTTCATCAATTCGATATCTCTAGATTACATCAGATGTGTTTTTTGATGTATTTTGTAATAACTTTATTTTACCATATCATTTTTTAATAAAATTTTAATTTGAAAAAATTAAAAAGTTTGATCAGTAATACTTGCATATCAATAATGTTAATAAATAAAAAATTTATTATTTTTTCTTTAAATTTGTTTTAACATTATAAGAGATAAAAGTATTTTTAGTTTTGGTGTACTTGGTTATCGGTCTCAATAAATTTGTTTAATTTATTTCGAAAAATTCCTTTATTTAAATTCATAAATATTTTCACTTTTTCAGTTTTTATTACGTATTTGATAATTTTTCAATAAATTATTTTCATTTAATTCTAGACATTTTAAATTTTGAAATATTCTTTTTATTTTATAATGTTGTGTTTTTAGTGAATATTTGATAATTAAAAAAATATTTTACCTAGAATGAAAATTAATTTCCTCTTTTATTAAAATTTATTAATTTTTTAATTATTCGATTTTGAGAATTTAGGAAAATAAATTTTTTATTTCAAAATAAAAGAATATTTTTAGCAATGAATTGAAGTACTATAATAAATATATTTTAAATTATTAAAAAAATAACAGAATCGAATTTCTAATAAAACCGTAACAAAAGAGACATTTAAACAACTTAAATAAAGATAGTGTGTCTAAAACGCGGTTTAACCCTTTCCAGCCCATTGTTGCCATATGGCAACATATTTGAAAAATTAAATTACAGTTATCTCTTTTACCCAATTTAAATTCTACACAGTAATAGTTTCTAAAAAGCCTAATAGATGACATTACATATATTAGAATGCAAAAAAGCGCGATTCTCACTTGTTTCTGAGCAATTAAATAAACATTGTAACAGATATTCAATGCTCCAAAAATAATAATTTGGGATGGAAAGGGTTAAGTTAAATTTTCCATATATATAAATTCTCAAACCGGTGGGACCGATGACCATTCTTATTTAAATTTAAAAAATTCGAAATTTTATTTAGAACAATTCTCAAATTATTTTGAATTGCTTATAATAAAAAGGTTGTCAAAAATAGACCTCTAAGTCCCATTTTTCCACAAATAGTTTGTCATTTAGTGGGTTTGAAAATTTCCCAGCATTTTTGGTGTTCGGAACACCCCGAAATCAAATTTCAACAGGAGTGAGCAATTTTGACTCCATATGAACTAAAAAGCATGGATTCTGCAACTAGTTTGGTCTATAGGAAATCACTGAGACTGCTAAAAGAGTTTCAATTTTCCACTGGGTTGATTTAAACACCTTTTTTTTCACTTTTCTGAGTTCAGATTTGAATGGAGTTTTATAATCAACAGACTCTTGCTGGTATGTGAAATTTGTTTATTATTCGATAAACATTTTTAGCAAACTGATAAATTTGGAGCACATTTTTTTTGTAAAAATTTGAACATACTGTCTTAATATGCTTGTGCATAATTGAGTGCAACCTTGGCCTAGCGGCTACGGTTCCAAAAATTGTCTTAATCAGTTGGTTTTGATGCCACAATAATGAAGTCTTTAAGGAGAATATTTTGATGTTACAATAGTGCGGATCAGATCAACGAATGATGGTGAAATCTGATAATGATTATTGACAACAGATAATGTTTAATATAGATAGATATTCTGTTGAAAAGTTTATCTATTTAATGAAAAAATAAAATTTTTAAAAAGATATCATTTAGTGTCATTCTACCATATCTTAACAATTTAAATTAGAATTTATATATATATATTGTACAGTAAAATCTATATAAAATGGATAAAAATAAAACGACGCGTTTCGAGATAATAATAATCTCATCATGTCGCAAAATGCACTAAGTTAGTACACTTGCCAAAAATAAATAACATTTATCCAATAAATTATTGGATTAAAATAATTTTATTTCACTTTTCTTTAAAATTAAGCAAAATGCACTAAATGCAATCAATTCCATTCTCGCAAACCAACCATTGGTAGCTATCAATTTTCATTTGAGAAAACGATGTTTTCTCTATTGTTCCGTACTTTACAAGGTAACTGAGACATATGATAAAGATGACAACTAACAGCATCCCAAAAGTTAATCTTTGAAATGAAACTTCTCACACTCAATGCAACGAACTTAATTTTAGCCTTTCCATTAAGCTCAAAACAATATGAAATCTCATCGATGCAATTTGACTGAAATGTCTGAAATAAAATTATTTTAATCCAATAATTTATTGGATAAATTTTATTTATTTTTGGAAAATTTCCATATAGTGTACTTGTTTAGTGCATTTTGTGACCTGATGGTGAGATTATTATTATATCGAAACGCTTCGTCTTATTTTTATCCATTATATATATATATATATATATATATATATATATATATATATAATTATTTATATTTATTAAAAATCTGTGGGACAATCATTCAATGATACCCTTAATTTTAAGATGTTTTGAGGATTAAGTTAATATAAACCATAGAATTACAGATTGGAAGTCGGTACTCAGGCAATGCATCCACTTTTGACTCTTCTAAACAATGATCGGTTACACTTTCTTTAGAAATTTTGATTGAACTTGTGATATTTTACTAGAAATGATACGGACATGGTGCTATACATTATTGAAACATTGTATAATATAATGAATGAAGATGCCACGGAGGATGAGAGTAATTTTTGTGTGGGTTTTCGACAATTTCGAGTGATTTGTATTTGTTTAAGTCGACAGAAATCATTTGGTCAATATACCGTCAGGTTTGGGCTGCCAGTTCACCGAGATGTTTATCAGTAAACCGGACAATGTCGAGTTGATCATGGGGTTTGTTGAGGTAATTCCGAGTTTCACAATAACTGTCTAATTTTATCGATTTCGAGGAATTTAAATTAGATTTTAAATGTGCCGTTCAATTATTCTGTGTTAATATAAATATATTGAATGGGAGGGTGTATCGGAAGAAAAAATCAATTTTTGTTGTTTTAAAATTCATCAAATAAAAGATATTATCAATGTCATCGTCAAAAATATTTTCATAGTACATTAAAATATTAAAGAGAATTTTAGGTTCCTGTCAATAAATGCGCATTAAGTGAATTTACTTTGAATTATGATGGGATATAAGAATTCATAAATTTGGCTGAACTTGCAGAAAAATTACCGAGAAATAAAGACATTTTTACAAGGAAAAATTATAATATACTCTTTTCAAATTGATCTGAACACTGTGCTCTATAATGGATCAATCAAGTGTATTTATAACACAGAAACAAAATACAAAGTTTGGGTAAATGTTAATATTAAATGTGTGCCCCTCTGTCTTTCAAGAGTAATTTGATGCGCTTTGGCATTGATTCCACCGACCTTTGGCAATTATCTTTGATTTTGGGAATATTGTGCCACACATCAAAAACTGCTTTTGAGACGTTCTCTAAGGTGCTGCAGTCCACTTTCCTCATCCGTGTTTTACAAATCGACCATAAATTCTCTATAGGGTTGATGTCAGGGAATTGCCGGGCCAATCCAAACAATCAACTCTATTGCCAGCAACAAATTTACTCACGATCTTAGAAGAATGGCACGGGACAAGGTCTTGGCGAAAAACTGGATTTTGCACTTGTATTCTCAACAACTCTGGAATCATTGCATCATGCAAAACTTTCATATATGTTACACTGTTCAGGTACCCCGACAAATGCGCTAAAAGGGGACTGCATAAATGTTTTTGAGAATTTATTATTAATTCGTTAATGCTAAAAATATATTTGAAATATTTAATGCCAATATCAATCTGAATGTCAGTATTAATATAATATAAGGGAGCAAAAAATTGAAAAAACACAAATTTATTATCAATTAAACAATTATCCAAAAGACACAATCTAAATGTCAATATAAAGATCTACCGCGTGCAAATAATCCTTGAATTCACGTCCTTTATAAGTAGGAATAATTGCAGCAAGACGTTTCGACAATTGAACGTACTTAGATTTGCTGACTATTTGAGTAGAAATTACACTAAATATACGACTTATAGTTTGCTGTGTCGAGTCCTGTTCACGACGAAAATGATCGATCAATGTGTAAAATTTTCAAAATTTACAATTTTATAATTCACAAATATTTTTAGCAATAACGAATTAATAATACAAAATTTTGAAAAGCATGTGTGCAGTACCCTTTTAGCGCATTTGTCGGGTCACCGACTGTTCATCATCCCCTGGACAGGAACTAATGATCCGGAGACAGAAAATGAGAAGCAACCCCAAAACATTTGCTTTGCAGGAAGTTTTACTGACTGCAGGAGAAAGTGGCTCTCGATCTGTTCTGCGGACAAACTGATAACGTTGACCTTGAACATTGTTTAGAAATCTGTCGTCGACTCATACTTGTATGCTTAGAAAATTTGATAACCTTACTACCAATGGAATATCCATCAGAGTTCAATCATCAAAACTGTATATGATAGCCTTTTAGATTAGTATGCGTATGGAAAAAGGATAAAATCTCGATTAGATTGTGCATGGATTTAACACAGTTGAACCATGTAAGGATTTTCGGTGAGTTTAAAATTTAATGATAACATACCGTTAAAATGGGACTCCGACAAATGCAATAAAAGAGGATTGCATAAATGTTTTGGAAAATAATTCTACTATTCTATTCCTACTTATAAAGGATGTGAATTCAAGGATTATTTGCACGCGGTAGCTCTTAATATTGACATTTAGATTGTGTCTTTTGGATAATTGTTTAATTGATAATAAATTTGTGTTTTTTTTTAATTTTTTGATCCATTATAATAAATTTATATTTCAAAATTAATTTTAGCATTAACAAATTAATCATAAAAAAATTTCAAAAACATTTATGCAATCTCCTTTAAGAGCATTTGTCGGGTCGTATGTTAAAATAATTTAAAATCGTAACAAAGTGATATTTAATTTAACACGAAATAATAAAGTTAACAAAATAAAACTACCAGAATAGATATTTGAATAACTAAGACAAATTAAGTAATAAATTAAATTTTTAAATAAAAAGTCATTAAGACATTCTTTAATTGGAGAGACATTAAATTGTACTTAATGAAAACATGATTAACCGTTAACCTCATACTACCTGCCGGAGCGGCCGTTAATAACTGATAACTGACAAAACAGCAGTAACGGTTAAACATACGATTTAAAAAGTAAAAAATTATTTAATATGACTTAAATTCTTCTAGAAATAAGTTTAGTAAAAATTTAAATTTCCTGTAACGTAAATAAAATATAAGAAATATCAGTTGAAATAAATTTCATAAGATTAAAATGAATTATTGTAAAAAAAATATTTAGTAGAATTAAAAAGTTTAATAATTAGTATTTGTGATATTAATACATTTTTCTTGAAAATAAAAATTCATTTTGATATGATGGAAAATTCAAATTCGTCAATATAAAATCATAATAGCAATATTTTTTTCATTTTTGATATTTTATCAAATATTTTGTAAAAAGAGAAATAATAAAATCGTAAAAAAATGTTTAAAAAAATTTGAAATATTTTTTTTGAAAAAAATAGAATAAATTAATATACTTTTGTTTTTATTATTTTTTTAATTTTCTAAAATAATAACAATAAATTATTAAATTAAATTAAATTGTTTTTTTAAAAATGAAATATTTTTCTTTATACTTTTTTTTACTTTTAATATACATAAATTTATATTAATAATCAAAAATAATTAGTACATTGAATAAAGATTAAATTTTTCTTCAATAATTTTGTAAAAAATAAATGCAAAATTTACAATAAATTAGATTATAATTATATATTTTTAATTAATTAAAAATATTTTTTATTTTCTCAAATATTCATTTTTAAATGTTTATTTTAATATTTATGTAATTTTTGTATGTATAAATATATATGTTGAAACTAAAAGTGGCCTCTACAAAATTTCTGTTAAATACACTTGATTCTCTTTTATGCGGTAGAAGCAATCAATTACAAATCCACACATAAAAAGTCGCATAAAAATCTATATTCATAATTATCCTAAAAATCCACACATAAAAAGTCGCATAAAAATCTATATTCATAATTATTATTAACTTAAAAAATCGCATAAAACATAAATAATGTTTAAAAATGCACCAGAAATCGCAAAAAAGTAAGAAATATCATGAAAAATCATGGGAAATTGCTTAAAATATTGGACAATTAAAAGAAATTGGTGACTCCACTTTAGAATAATGTGGTAAAAACAAAAATAATAATGATTTTATTGTGCAAATGCACAATAAAATCATTATTATTTTTGTTTTTACCACATTATTCTAAAGTTTTACAATAAAACCGCATAAAACGAGAATTGAGTGATCACTCAATCCTGTTTTTATGCGATATTTTATTTGTGGGATTTTTTTGTGCGATCTCATACAAAAAATTAAATTATGAGATCGCACAAAAAATCGCATAAAAAGAGCACCACATTAAAACAGGTTTGAGTGTATACATTTTGATTGATGATGTAAATAATGTGACTTGTATTTATTAAACGTTTAATGACGTTTAATGCTTTATATTATTTTTTAATGTTATTAAAAAAACATTCGTGTATTATAAATGTATATTTAAATTTTTAAAAATAGTTCCAAATTTACATAAAAATCACTACTTATTGGAACGTAATTAAGACTTCTTTAAAGATATTGAAATGGAGCACCCTTTTGAGCTAAGCATTATGTAATACAAAGACACGTGTTATTGAAAATGTTAACTTATGTTTGCGGTTGGATAGAGCGAATAAAATCAGTCATATCCTGTTAAAGATTCTCGAGTCTCTGAACTCTAGAATATAGACTTTTATCTTTTATACAGCCTAAAAGAAAATAATCAGAAATATTCAGTTCCACTTATGTGGCGACGATAATTCCTTTCAGATAATGCATAGACAATAAAACGAAAAACCTATCGACAAGTCGCATGAACTCAGATATGTTTTTATATATGTCTTCACAACATCAAATGAGATAGATGCATATTGGGTTTGCACAGAAGCTCTGTCTTTTACGTATATTATAAACAAAAATAAACAAGTTGTAACTAACTCCAGGTCTCATCTATAGTACTCACTGGTTAATTAAGTCAAAGAGAGATTTCATCAAATAGCTTTTATAAATATGTCTCACAAAATTTTCTCGAGTGTGTATAATTACGAAGTATTTCCGAAGTAATTACGCATCAGTTTTCAAGTAAATAATTTACCTGATCACTAGAGCAACCAAAATTTTGACTTAAAAAGTATAAAAAATTGACCTAAAAATGACTTTATTCCCCTAAAAATACCAAAAATTGACTTTATTGATCTATAAAATTTGAAAATTTTACCTTTATAATTAACTTTAACAATTTAAAAAGTCAATTTTTGATAATTTTTTACATAAAATAGCTTCATTTATTAAAAAAAGATAAATTATTATTAATAATAGGACGATGATATTAAAACAATCATATAACCTAAATTTTTAATTACACTTATATAACAAAAAAAAGTGAACAGTTTATAGCATAAAAGAGTTGTATTGCGGGAAAATATATTTCTCAATATTTGAATCAAGAAAAACTCGATGCTTTTGACAAGTGAATTAAGAATCGGAAAACTTCACTCTATCGATGAATATGTTGGTGGTGATTTAAGCAACCTTTCATTCACCTTTCATTTCTCTGATTGCTTGAATGTCATTCATTCTGAATCTAGCCTTGATATATTGGCCAACCCTTGAAATCAATACTTTCGATTTTATTCAGTGCCTTTGCAATTTAAAACTTGTCTCCTTCCATTTCGATTGCCAAATTTTACAGAGATTTGTACTGAGAAGTTATTGTCACAAAACATTTTTCAAGGTTGTAAGATTTAAAAAAACTTTTTTGTAGAGCCGACAAGAAATTCTTCATTATTGATGCTTTCGAAATTTTGACTGCTGCTTTTATTGAATAAATCAAATTATCAACACCATTAAACTTATTGCGAACTATTTGTGCAGCATTTTGCATTATTAACAATATCAATACGATTTTTCGAACATTTATTAATATCACAAGAAGAATTGTCATTACAACAATTATTTAAACTACTTTCGCTATTTGACATTGGAGAAAATTAATATTACATTATTTTATTATCAAAATCTAATTGTTTAAAATTACATCTATACATTTTTAAATTAAATTTTAAATTACATTAAAAAATTAAATATAATATTTAAAAATTACATTTGAAAAATATTTTAACTTTAAAATTAAATTATTTTCAATTAGTAGGAATCAAAGAAAATACCAATCAGCCTTCTGGTCAGGAGAGACACAATCTGAATCAACATACAAAATATAAATACAAAAAAAAGAAAAAAAAACAATTCAAACACTGTGAAACATACGTAAATGGAAAAGCTGTTTATATATTTTTTTTAATGAATTTCCAGTAGAAACCATAAATTTGGCAGCATCACTAAGCAAAAGACAAACATTTTCTATATCAAGATCAAAGTCTTTTCTTTTAAACTATTTTTAGCTTTTGACATTAAATTAAACTAAAAATTAGAAATAAAGGATCTTGTTAAAAATATGCCCCCAGGGGCATATTTTTTAGTTGTGTAATTTTAGGGGCGTACTTTTTAGTTGTGTAATTATATCTCATTATAAATACATCTTATTTATTTTAATGTTCATAAATATTTTTTGGATCATGTCACCTAGTACGTATGAAACAATCATAAGAAGACTAATGAATGCTGATTCACAAGACACGATAGAATTTTATAAAACAAAGGGGATTTTGAAATCATCAATGAAGTGTGGCAGTTGCGGCGAGGTAATGACCTGGACAGCTAAGCAAAGTGTTATAGACCAATATGTCTGGAAATGCCAAAATAAGACGTGTTCAAATTACAAAACAGCTTTGTCAATTAGAACTAATTCTTTTTTGGGCATTTCCAGAATCAGTCTTCAAACATGGATAGATTTGCTCTACAGATGGAGCAATGAGGAATCAATTGTGGCGATTCAACGGTCTTTGACTGTATCAACACCCACCCTTATTAAAATATTCAAAACCATAAGAAAATGAACTTTTAAATATTTTGAAGCTAATCCTGTAAGACTGGGCGGCGAAAATGTAATCTGTCAAATCGATGAAAGTCTTTTTTGCCACAAACAAAAATATCATCGTGGCAGAGTTGCTAACCATCAGGTATGGGTATTTGATATCGTAGATACATCTTTTATTCCGGCGAGAGGCATAATGCGAGTGGTTCCAAACAGATCTGCGGCTATTTTGAGACTCATTATCTGTGAAGTAATATTGCCGGGTACAACTATTCACAGTGATGAATGGAGAGCATATTCCAATTTAAATACTCTAGGATATGATCATGGTACAGTTAATCATTCGATTAATTTTGTAGATCCTAGATCCGGGATTCACACACAAAATGTTGAATCTTATTGGAATAAAAACAAAACACGGTGCAAGAAAATGAAAGGAGTCAAAAAAGAATTTTTGCAGGATTACCCTAATGAGTTTATGTGGCGAGACAACATTTCTGGAGATTCTTTTGAAAAATTGATGAATTTATTGAAAAATTATTTTAATGATGAATAAATTTCATAATTTTGTATTGTGTTTTTATTTTATTTATTACACGGGGGCATATTTTTTAGTTGTGTAATTTTAGGGGCGTGCTTTTTAGTTGTGTAATTTTAGGGGTGTACTTTTAACATGATCCAAAATAAATTATGTAGGACTAAAATGAGAATAAGAATTTAAAAATACTTAGTAAGTCGGTACCAATTACGTTTTGGTCTCAATATTAAAAAAAGCATAAATATTACAAACAATATTAAAAACATAAAAATTAAATTAAATATTATTTAAGCAAAGTGTTAAAATATTTATTTAAAATATTTAAATTTATAATTAGTAATTAAAAATTGAAAAGTAATATCTTATTAATTTGTTTTTTTGAAAATTTTGACTTTTTATTACTTGACATACTAAATTTTGACTTTATTGGCCTAAAAAAGTTCTCTAAACGTTACTTTTTATAAAAAAAACCTTGTGAAAAAGATTTTCAAGAGATTTTATTTCGAATTACAAATTTTGACTTTAAGGCATTTGGTTGCCCTACTGATCACCTTTGTTTTTGAAAAAATATATTCATCATCAAAATTTGAATGTAAACATTTATTGACAACACAAACAGTTTCTTCACAACAATTTTCAGAGAGCATCTTTCTTTGATTGATATAGTTTTTGTTTATGTATTCAAATCTAAAAAAAACAATGAATCGGAAAGTTTTTAATATTAATTTTTAATTTCTTAATTTTTATTGGATAAAAAGGCATTACGTAATTTTTAAATGAACATTAATTTTTAAAATATATTAAATTTAATAAGTTAAAATCGTTTACTAAAAATATTATTAAAATTCATAATTATCAAACTTTAATTAATTAGTACTTAAAATTAATATCATTAAATTAATTTCATTAGATTCAAATAATCAATCAATAAACATATCAATCCCATCTGAGTAGGAGAGTCACAAATCAAAACAGCATACAAACAACAAACTTACAACATTCACAATTATCCCTCACATTCGTCTTATTTGTTTTTAATAACATTGATCGTATTAGAAATGTTACATATACTTTAATGGAATTCATATTTTAGGAACCAGATTTTCATATTCGTAGGTTGTCAATTCAGTTGATTCAAGTTTGTCTAACTAATTTGCACAAGGAGACCCAAGATTGTCTTTTGAAGTGCCCAATGTCCATATCTAAAATTATTGATTTATTATCAGATTCCAGAGAAGTGATAAGGAACGATGTAAGTTTTTATTTTCTATTGCGGATTTTATCCATTGTGTTTATGTTTAGATTTTTTTTGTTTTTATTTATTGTCTTAACGACTTCTACATTATCTTGTATTTTGTTGATCTATGCTAGTGCTTTTTTATGTTTATTCAATTTTATTTGTTTATTTCTCGTGAAAATAAGAATGATTTTTTTATTAAAAAACTAATACGTTTTAGTTTCAATCGTATATCGTTTTGTTTCTTTTGTGAAAGTTTGTTGATTTTGATATTGACTTTGATTTTCTTGGGAAAAGAAAAAAGTTCTAATTCATATACGTTTAACAGAGCATTTCATTTTTACATAAGTCGAATTTTATTTTGAAAACAGCATTTATTGATTCATAATGACTTCTTAATTTGTTTTATTTGAGACAACAATTAATTACGACTCATAATTTATGAATTTTTTCTGAAGAGTAAATTGTTAACACTGAAGTTCTAAGTTTCTTTTTACAAAATAAAACATAACTACTGTGATTAATATTTTAAATTGCATGTGAATGCGTTATGTTGACTTAAATATGTTCAACCTAGAATGATATCTCTCCCATCCAGATGAAAATTGGTATTTTTGTATATACGATGATTGACTATTCGAACATTAATGAAATAATAATAACAAAAAGATAATAATCTACTTAAAAAGTTTCAAGCCAATCAAAGTTTATTAATTTTGACGGTTTGACCGTCATTGTCAGAACAAATGATTTTTCAAACGAAATTTACTCATATAGCACAGTTAGTGACTGTGCAATCAATACGTAATCATAACATCATTTAAAAACTCTCAACAAAGTTGTAGAGAGTGCAGTTTGAACGTTAATTTTAGGATCCAAAGATCTTATATATAACGCTTCACGTCACTCTCTCTCAATAATTTTTAAATTGAGTGCACAGAATTTTAAAGTGTTTTGAATTTATATCTCCTTTACAATGTCTTTTTTGATAACGCCAATTGCTTTTACTAGTTGTATAAAAACGTAAAATATCAAGATTACACATGAACTCCAAACGATAATTTATAATATTTGTATATATAATGAAATATTCACAACAACGTCATATTAATACACTACAGGGTGCGCAAAAAAAACCGACCACTTAAATTTGACAATTATTTTTCTTTTTTCACATTATATTTTTGTTTTTTTGTCGCTCTAAATAAATTTATACATATCAATTTATTGTATTTGTTTTTTAGCATGTCTGAATACAGGAAAGCAATTATAAAGTTACATCTACAAAGAAAATCCGAGCGCCAAATTGCTTAATCGCTAGGTGTACCAAAAACCACAGTTCATGATATAATTTCTCGATTCAATGAAACTGGTATAAATGAGCGTAGACCTGGAAGTGGACGACCCAGTACGGCGAGAACGAAAGCCAACGGGCGTAGCATCAAGGGAATAATCAAGCGAAACTCAAACAGCCGCAAGAACTCAACCAGAGAGATTGGTAAGGCATTGGGCATATTAGATGGATCAGTCTGGAACATCCTTCACAAAGATCTTGGAATGAAGTCAAGAAAAAAAACTAAGGGGCAGTTTTTGAACCAAAATGCTAAACAAAAAAGCCTGGATCAATGCAAAAGGTTAAAAAGAAGATTCGCGGCTGGAAGACATCGCTCAATCTTCTTCACCGATGAAAAGTTGTTCAAAGACGAACAAAGCTTCAACTCCCAAAACCATCGCGATTGGTCATTTGAGCCCCTCCAACTGGAGCAGCGCATCATCTCCCGCCAGCAAAAGCCGAAGCAAATCATGGTTTGGGCCGGGATCCATTGGTCAAAGAGCAAGACACCTCTTGTGTTCATTGCCGATGGTGTCAAAGTTGATGGTCGGGTGTATGGAGAAATGTTGGAAGATAAAGCTTTTCCGTGGGCAAGAAAGGCGTTTGGAGACGAGCACTGAACATTCCAGTGAGATGGCGCCCCGTCCCACAGGCTGTTGAAACCCAGGAGTTGATCGAAGCAAATTACCCAGACTTCATTTCTCTTGACATTAGTCTACAAAGGGCCAATGGTGAATGACCTCCGTGTCGCCCAGATTTGAACGTGATGGACTACAGCATTTGGAGTTGACTGGAGGAAAGAGCGTGTTCAAAACCGTGCCAGTTCATACAGTCGTTGAAAAAGAGTCTGAAGAAGGCTTGGGATGAATTACCGTTGAAAATGATTCAGAAAGCGATTGATGACTTCCAGAAGCGATTGCAAAAGTGCATTGATGCCAATGGCGGCCATTTTGAAAACAAATGAGTTATATATACCGTTTTTGTTGATATTGTTATGTTTTGAATAAATTTTGTTGAACGGAAAACAAAATAATTGTCAAATTTAAAGTGGTCGGTTTTTTTGCTCACCCTGTAGACTTCATGAAGAGGACTTAATTCTATAACCATGTCAAATAATGCTACATCAGAGTAACTCTTGTTTACTTTATTCGTTTTTTCCTGTTTTATCATATTGTGTGAAATATTCTGAATTAACTGTTTATCGAGTAATTTATAATCTAACTTTTGCAATGTAATTGTCGTTCTAGACCAAAATTCATTCTAGACTTCAACATTTTTATATGGAACCACCTTTGGCCAAAAAGCATACTATGTATATAAAATGAAATCAATATAGTACTTCATTTATAATTTTCTTATGTCGAAATTTTAAAATTTCACATGTTTTTTAAATGTCCGGAACCTAGAAACACTTATAAAACCTCTGAATATGTAGGAAAGTACTGTTCTAGATCGAAAAAATAACTCTTAGTATGGTCTAAATTGGTTCTTTATTATTTTCATTCACAGATCATTGAATCTGATAAAACATATCTCTTATTTTTATACCCTTTCAAGCAAAATTTTTGTGTAATCCAGTAAAACCTCAAAAATAGTTTTTCATAATTTTAGAGCAATACATCACGCAAGGATTTAGTTTTATTATTATTTTTCATATTCTAGAGTTTGCTTCTGTTAATTGATCTGGTGCGAGGCAATTCTAATATTCAAAAAATAGTTGCATTTGAAAATACCTTTGATAAATTACTAACAATTATATCAGATGAAGGAGATAGTGATGGTGGAGTCATTGTTGAAGATTGTTTGAAAGCAATTATTTATCTCATTGAAAATAATCATCAAAATCAAACTCTGTTTAAAGAAGGAAGTTATATAACACGCTTAACACCTTTCTTTAAATTTAAAACCGACGAAGAAGCAGATAAAGGTTGGTCAGCTCAAAAATTGGCGAATGTGGAGCTTATGTTAGAGGTAACTATAACTTTTCATATTGTATTATTATATTTTGTTAAGAATTCAAATAAATGTTGATTATTTTATCAGTAGATTTAAATTTTTCTCCTCGATATTTGCCACTTAATCCCTTGTAAATTTTCAACAATTTTTGTAAATTTTTAAAAAACTTTAACTTTTACTCTTTTCTGTTAAAATAAATGTCTATTATTGTGGGAGATTCCATCTTCATTTAAATTATTTGAACTCATTGAGTAATCAACAATAAGATACTCTTTTTTAATTGTATTTTGTCTTTAAAACACTACATTTAAACAACATAATTTTTAATCCTTTTTAATTAATATAACTAATTTAATTTAAATAAGTAGGCGTTAATTATGCATACAATTATAAAGAGCCATCTGTGAATAAATTGAATTAAAAAGATTACTTTTCAAAGATTTCACTCCAAATTTATTCTCATTATTTTCATAAAATTCATGTTTATATATTGTATTTCTGGAATATTTTTTTCGAAAATACCTTCAAATTGTTAAAAAAAATCGTACATTCTATTAGGTCATTAAGTATAAAATGCATAAATTTGTTAGTTAAGGAATTTGAGATTAAATATTTCTCAAATTTCGTAATTACAGATTGTGATTTTTGTTTCTTGTAAAGGTACATAATTATTCTTTTTAATGCATATTATAGTGTGCAATTGTTTTATAAATTTCATTTTTTAAATTAATATTTTTAGAACTATTGACACGTCGAAATTTCGTGTTTTGGAATATGAGTTCCGCAGAGGAACCAGTACAGCACAAACAGCTAATAATGTTTGTTAGAAGTGTTTGTTGATAATGTCCAAAGCAGACGCACATTAAATCCTTAGCTTACGAAATTCTGTTCTGGAGAATTATGAAATGAATGTCTTAGTTGAAAGTGGTATGTCTCAAACGGTGGTCCGAAAATTCCTCCCACAAAAATTCCATCCACGAAAATTCTACGAAAATTAAATCTTTATCAACATTTTCTCGGAACATTCAAAACTGTAGGTGGGTATCTTTGGGTATTTCAGCAATTCTAATTTCTCGAACAGGATATGAAATTCCAGATTCTTTTAAATATCTAATCGATGGCTCACATTTTTTTGGCATATGACTCTGGGATCCATGATAGAGATAGAATTTTAATATTTACATCTGAGTCAGGCATTAATGATTTTTGTAAAAATAACATATGGTCCTGTGACGGAACATTCAACGCATCTCCGGATATTTGGTCTCAGCTTTTTACAATACAAACCATTAGGGATGTGCCGGATTTAATTTTTTGAAATCCGGCCGGATCCGGAGCCGCATTTGTGACGAGTTTAAGTAAGTAGCTACTTATGCTACTTAAAGTAAATTTTTAAGTGATAGCTGGAAATTGTACCTATTAGAAAAATGAATTGCAAATAAAAAATAACTACTGATAATTATTTTAAATATTTTATTAAAATTTGAACAAATAAATATATAAATACAAACATAAATGAAAAAAATACTTTTTTAATTTCTTATTAAATCAGAATTGTACTTCAAAAAAATTAGTCTTGAAGCATTTTCTGCAAGGAAACCAATCCTGTGATCACTGATTACTTCACCTCCCACACTAAATAATCGTTCAGATGGTACACTAGTCGGAGGTGATCCCATGTACACTCAAGCTACTTTAGCTAAACTATGAAATCTATATTATATTTCCACCATTTCAGTGAATCTTCTGTCCGTGAGACAACATAATTCTGGCATAATTCTGACTCGATACCTGCAGATATGTGCTGTTGCTCAGTGGGTGTTGACTGGACGATCTCATCAACACAGTCCCAAAGTATGGAGCTCTCTATCCGTGATTTCTTAGTTAGTGGTTTAAGAGAATGCTGTTAGAGGAGGAAATCAACGTAGAACTTGTTGAATGAACATTCTCAATAGTATTAAAAGACAGCAGTACACTGGCATTTACCGCCGTCATGTTGGACAAAATGCAATTTACGATTTTGAAATTCAATTGTTATTCTTTGAAATAAAATATTATTTATTGAAAAAAAATTAATAGATGCACTTGAATTGTTTATTTTTTATTAACGTTGACTAAACTAGGTTATCTCGAATCGTGTGGGGTGGAAAAAACATTCGAGATAGCCGAGTTTGCAGACAATGTGATATTTTCTTTTACTTTTTTGGTGACAAAATTACCTTCGGGATAGCCGAATATTCGAGATAACCGACTTTGACTGTATGTAGATATACCTTGTGACTCAAAAGATTGAAGTAAAATTTAGAGAAAATTAAAAGTCCCAGTAAATTTGAAAAAGAATTGAAAAAATTCTAAAATTGATTTTATTTTTTTCATTTTTTCTAAATTTTACTTGAATTTTTCATTTCTTTCTAAATTTTGTTTATTTTCGCTTTTTTGTACATTTGTATACCTTTACAAAATCCGGTACAAAACCGGCCAAATTATGACCGGAGCCGGAGTCGAAGCCGGATTTGTAAAAAAGGCCGAAAACCGGCTCCGGCCGGATTTGAACCGGATTCCGGCACATCTTTACAAACCATTATAGAAGAAAGAAGCTTCCCACGATTTATTTGCTTTATTGCCAAATAAACAAGAAATAATATATCAAAATTTTTTTCGTGCAATTAGAGATTTACGACAAGAATGTAAACCAATAAAATCTATAATGGATTTTGAAATAGCTTTGCATAATAGATTCAAATATGTTTTTAATGATTCTACAATTTAGGGTTGTTTATTTCATTTTAGCCATTCATTTAGCCAGTGATTTAGGAAAAAGAATTCAGTACAATAATATATCTTCATTTGTACTTAAAATAAAATGCTTCAGTGTATTAGCATTCCTACCATTACAGGATGTCATCAAAGGATTTGAACTTCTCTCAGATGATGACGATATTCCAACTGATTTTATAGCGTATTTTGAACAAACCTATATAGGCATTCAAAGAGAATTAGGTCAATGACGAAGAAGAGTAGAACCCCTGTTTCCATTTGAAATTTGGAATGTTAGAGAGCGTATTATTAATAATATTCCAAGAACAAACAATCCAATTAAAGGATTTAACAGTGCATTAAGATAGTCACTTACAAATCTGCACCCAAACATATGATCTTTGTGTTCTGCATTACAAAAGGAAGAAGCCCTAACACAAACAAAATTAATCCATGTCAAAAGAGGAGATTCTTCACTTCAGAGAAAAAAAATATAAAAACGTAAATAAAAATTTAAAAAATCTTTTAGAAAGATATCAAGCAGATTCAATTATTGAGTTTTTGAAAGGTGTCGCAATAAATTTGCATTAGTTTAAATAAATTGTTTCCTTTCATTTGTTCGACTTTTATTATCATTTCTAATGATATAATTTTCATTATTGTAATTTTTGTGGGTGGAATTTTCACATCTGGAATTTTCGTGGGTGGAATTTACATGGTACCGTTTCAAACTACTCATGAATTAACATCAACATTTGATGTTTCTTTTCCAACAATATTAGACCACTTTCTTCAAATCAATAAAGTAAAAAAAATGATAGATGAGTTTTAAATGATTTAAAGGAGAAATAAATCAAAAATCTATTCGATGCTTGTATTTCTTTATGTTCACGTAACATAGGAGAACATTTTCTTCGTCGTTCTGTCACGTATGAGGAATAATGGTTCTCTCTCGACAATCATAAATGATAAGCATTATGGTTAGATCAAGATGAACAACCAAAACACTTTACCAAACCAAAAATTCATTAAAAGAAGCTCACGGTGACAGTTTTGTGGACCAGCCATGGTGTCATTCATGACAATTTAATGAAACCTGGTGAATATATTGTTTTAGAGGTATACTTAAACGAATTAGATGAACTAATGAAAAGTACAGAAAAACAATCAATATTAGTGAATAGAGATAGACAATGTTATCGTAGGATAATGTTCGTCCACACATTGCAAATTTGACTGAGTTAAACATTTTGCAGCTGAATTTAGAAACCATCCTCTTTCAAACCATCCTTTTGTTCTGACTGATTACTATACCTTTTAGTATTTGGACAACGTAGAAGGAAAAGTATTAAATTCCCAATTGTCTGTAGAAAATGCCTTACGAAATTTCGTTTGCTCTCGTTCACCATCCTTCTTCACTACAGGCATAAATGAGCTGCCAATAAAATGACGAATGTGT
This sequence comes from Girardia tigrina, assembly GCA_001938485.1. NCBI lineage: Eukaryota > Metazoa > Platyhelminthes > Tricladida > Dugesiidae > Girardia > Girardia tigrina. The sequence goes on from MQRK01234857.1 coordinate 33,578, forward strand.
ATCGATGCTGCAGGAAAATACCTTGAATAATTACAATGGCTTTTATAAGAAATATAATAAGTTTTTTTAATTGATTCTATGCATTTCATATTTAATGTCTTAATACTTTACGAAGTTAAAACTTATTTTAATTATTTGAATGAATTATTTTCATTATTATTTGACATCATTTATAACAAAAAATAATCAATATTGTATTCTCCATCAACGTTTATGATTTGTGTTTACTTCAATTAATTTTTTGTTGTCACTTTGACAACAAATCGGCGAGTCTAGTCTTCAATAAGTTTGTGAGTTGGTTTTCAAAATCCTTCTGATTGTCAAAGGTAACAACGCTCGGGTTGTCCAGTAGTGAACAGAAGTTTTAAAGCCCAGAGAATACAGGGATTCTGAAGAGTTTTGATGAATTTTCTGGACGATTCTGTAAAAAAAATGTTCCTTGTGGTTGAGTATTGTTCGATACAAAGTGAGATGTTTTAGTGGCAGTTGAGAAATTAGTTGCAAATTCATAATACGAATGCTTGAATAAATTTACTCAATTGATGCTGCTCATTTTTATAATTCATTATTGACAATTAACAGTTGTTATGATTTGTTAAATCGCATTTTTCACGAAAGTTGTTTTTTGTTCTTGAGTTATTAAAAAAGCGTGATTTGGAAAATAACAAATCTTTTATAAGATGATTTAAATAATCAAATGTTTGCGAAATGTAAATAAAACTGTAAAACATATGCACCCATCACTTCTACTCTTTGATTTTGTATAGAGTTTTATTTATTTTTGGAGTTTATTTAATTTTAAAATTTATTTTTATTTTGGAGCACTATTTAACTATAATTGTTTAAAATTAAAAGAAAATAAAAAAAACATTATTTTTAGGTAGTCAGAAATCTAGTATCTCCTCATAATAAAACCCAAGCCACTAATGCATGCCAAATTGCTATAAAAAATTGTGATCTATTTAGAGAAATCTGTGACATACTTATGAGTAGCGGTGTTCCACCACAGTTACTTTCCAAGACAGTTTTGACTGTAGCGGAGATAATGCGTGGATGTCAAGTTAACCAAGATTTTTTTTGTAAATTAATGGCACCATCACAACCACCTCAACCGGCAATCAATGTTTTATTATTATCAATGGTCAATGAAGGACAGTCGTTTCTACTAAGATGTTTCGTATTGTATTGTTTTCAGTGTTTTCTGCATAAAAATGGTTCAGGCCAAGAATTTATCATCTCAACCCTCCTCCCGAAGACTTCTGAAAGTAATTTTGTTTTAATAAGATGTTTCTTTTGTATAAAATAAATTTTCTATTATATTTAAATGGTTTTAAATTAGGTCAATATAGTTGTGGAAAACTGCTCTGTGTTGGTCTGTTTTCATCTCATACATTATCAGTATGGTTTGCTGCAGTCTCTTTAATGCATTCTATTAATAACAACGTACACCTAAAAGAAGAAATGCTAAAAGTGCAATTAGCAACCGGTGTCAATTCTAATCCCGTCACTCTCTTACAGAGGTGTTGCTCATTACTTAATCAAGGATTAAGACCACAAGTAATTAATTTATTTAATGTGGAAATATCCTTGATGTACAAGTCATTGGTAATAATTAATTCGTTAAACCATTTACGCTACAACTTCTACCATTATTTGTATCATTAGAAGCTATCTAGATTCCGAATGTGTTTGCTTTTAGACAGTCTGCGATTTTATAGAATTATTACTATTGGGTTCTTGCTCAAAAGACACTATCATGAACACGAAAATTTATTTCTATAACAATTTGAATTTTTTAAACGAATATTTTTTGAGGAACTTTTGCACTTTCTTTTTACACAACCATTATAAATTAAAATATGGTATATTTATTTTACAAATTAAAATTCTATATTTTTTTAATAAAAAATTATAGTGAATTAAAATTTTGTCACAAAGATTTTGTTGCGTCTTTTATTTTTTTTCTTAATTTTATGGTACATTTAAATTTATCTGTTTATCAATTACATTTTCCAAAATAAAATTAAAATCGCATTTTTTATTTAAGTCGATTTAATGGTTTTACAATTATTTTTAATTCCAATTTTAATTTCCGAAATAAAATTATAATTACATTTTCCAAAATAAAATTATAACCACATTTTTATTTTACTTTTGATTTAAAAATTACCAAAAAGTTTAGTTTACTTTTATTTCGCAAATTAAATATCAAACTTAAATTACTTTTATTTTATTTCAAATAAATATTTTCATCAAATTTGCAATTAAATTTTTTATTTTATAATAAATCTTTACATAAATCTTTTAATAACCCTATCGTAAAATTTATTTTATTTCTTACTTAAATTATTTTTTTACATTAAATTTCTGAAAATCTATTTTAACATTTATAACAATATTTTACGGAATGTAATTGTTTATTTAATAATTTGATAAGATTCAAAAATTTTATATTTTATGAACGCTCCCAACAATTACGATTTACATTTTGAAATTATTTACAGGGCATTTCATAAATAAAAGTTCAAATTTTATAAAATGTATAAATGTAAGAGTTTAGTAATTCTGAAAAATTGTGATTTGTTAATGTGATTTTTTATTTGATTTTTACTGATTACAATTTAAATCATTTCATAAATTTCGTTTAAATATTATAAATATTTTGTATATTTTGGCAAAATTTTGAAATTTTGCATTGTTAAAATTAAAATATGTCCACAGAAAATCATGGAAGACCTAAGACTGTTATGAATTTTGAAATGTTCAGTTAAATCAAGAGACTTTATAAAATAAAGTCGAAGATCGAATTGATGGAAAGTACATCTTTAAGCAAAACTGCAATTTATGAAGCTTTAATAATATACTATTATATAACATTTATAATATATAATTACAATATAACAATAATATATTTATAATATATTTACAATATAACATAATTATTTTTATTATTGCTTAAAATCTGAACTTTTATTAATGATATACCCTGTGGTAGTGTATTTTAGATATTTCACACGAAGTGATAATATAAAAGAGAGATTATATTTGTAAAACTCTAATACAGCGATCTGACAACCTACTCAATCCTTCTCTTCATTGAGTGTATATATTTTTTTCTGTTTTTCTTTTTCTGTCACTGGTATGGACTCTTGTGTTATCTTCTGTTTCTCTTCCCATACATAAGTAAATAAAAAAATAAAAGTCACAAAATATTCGCACGTTACATCCTTCTTGAATAATATATATATATATATATATATATATATATATATATATA
>MQRK01234865.1:0-22685 GCA_001938485.1 Girardia tigrina
CAGGGGGGGGGGGTGTAGGCAGAATGCCCATTTTTACCCTACTGAAATACTCTGTAAAACATTTATAATAAACCAATTGATTTTAACATTTGACTGTTTCAAATCGTAAGATAGATAGAATTCATATTAGAATCCCTGAAATTCATCATCATCGTCATGCGTTCTACCAAATAACTTTTCGAAATCATCATCGGTTATATTATCCGCAAACGCATTGTCATCGATTTTGTCACCATAATCTCTGTTTTTGTCAAAATTCGCTGGAATAGAGCAATCTAACCAGCAGATAATTCAAAATAACTTTGAAGGTTGATTTTGGGTACTTTTTTCGGCTTATAACGCGAGTATATACAGTAATGACATCGAGAAAGACAATGCTTGAAGGTAAACAAAGTAAAGTTGATGATATAAAAGCATTGTAGAAAAAACATTTCGATTTTAGATCATTCTTGGGAAGAAATCAGAATTTATACGAAACTAGATTTAATGTTTCCTGCAATTACAGAGTTTTTCACCATATTTTGAATTCATTTCATTCAATTTTGAAATTAATGAAAAATAAAAAAAAATAAATCAAAGCTTTTCATAAATTTAACAAAATGCCAAATCAGTACATTTCATATGAAGATAGATGACGAATCGTCAAGTCATATTTAAGTGGCAGCACGACTGCACAGATTTCTCAAATTCTTGGTTTTAAATTGACATCTGTCTATGTTGTGATAAGTATAAAGAAGTATAAGAAGTATAAAGATAACCAACCGATTGAGAGGCAGCTCAATGCCTAAGCGATGAGGATCGAAATGTAATCCAAACTTGGATTAATATAGACTATACGATTTCTCTCTAAAGACTAAAGATAAAACTTCAGGAAGAACGGATTATTTCGGCAAAAGTGAGTACAATTTGCAGATGTTTAAGTTCATTTTACTATAAATTAAAAAGAATGTACCCAATACCTGCTCGACGAAATGATAAAGCATCTATAGCGGTGCGTTTTCAATATGCTAACAAGTTTAGAAACAGTGCCTTATGTCATGATCCCAGTAAGATTGTTTTTGGATGAAATTTGATTTAATGCATCGATGAGTAACAGAAGAGGTCGTTCTCTTATTGGAACTAGAGCTTCACTTACGGTTCCTAATATAAGAAGTAGAAATATTTCTGTATGACTAAAAACGGAATAATATTTTATTGATCTCAGACACGGACATACAACACGGTGCATTTTACATCCTATTTGAACACACTATTTGAAATTTTACGGCGCGAAAATATGAGTAATGTGGTTTTTGTGATGGACAACGTTCCATTTCCCATGTCAAGCACAGTAGTAAGTGAAATAAACACCGCTGGATATCGCATTTAATTTCTTCTTCCATATTTCCTATTTTTAGATCCGATTGGGAACATGTTTTCTCAATGGAAGCAAAATGTAAGATCGAGAAATCCGAATAATGAAGAGAGTTGCTAAATGCGATTGAAACAGCATCCAGAAACATATCATCTGAAAATTGTAATAATTACTACATGAGAATGTGTGGTTTTTTATCAAGATGCATAAACAATGAAGTGATTATACAATGAATAAAAATTATATTTTATGTATATTGTATTAGTTAAAGTTTTTAGTGTTCATAAATGTAATCTTTGTAAATCTTTTTGTAACATTTAGATCGAATCATCAAAATAATTTTATATTTTTTATAATTTTTATTAATTTCAAAATTGAATGAAATGATTTCAAAATGTGATGAAAAGCGGTGTAAATTTGACAAAAAAGTTTATTTTGAAATTTTCACAATATTTGATGAGCTTTATTTTTCTGTAAACAAATTTACTGAAACGAGAGTATAATACAAAAAATTTTATAAAGTAATAGCCTGATCAGGAAATAATAAAATAGAGAGTGTTTTCAAGATCGCGGTTTATCAGACTTATTTATTCGCCAGTCAGCCCTTCCCAAAATTAGACTGGAAAGTTGAGACTCTAAACTTCTTTTAGTCTTTGACATCCTTTTCGGTAAAAGTTTAAAATCATCCACTTCTTTCTTATTTTTTCCTATCAGAGGAATAGTATCTAATTCACTAGCAAATATTCACCTAATTTTGTGCTTTGCTTCCATGTTTCTTGTAGCTGACACAGGGTCTCATTCTTCTCAGTCTTCATCGAAAGCAAAAACGATTGGTTGGAACAACAGATAAGCAAAACAAAACTATTTTATTTCTTTACTAGATTTAAGGACTCTTGATCACATTCACGTTAATTCTGTCATTCATTTTATTTATTGTTGTTAGAAGACAAAAGATCTGCACTAAAATATATTTGATAAAACTAAATCACAAACACACATACATCAGTTATGTACAGAATAAAAGGAGAGTCAAATGTTAACTCAGCTCTCGACCCCGTAATAATTATATAATACAAATTTAGAATTATTCTAAATTTGTTGATTGTGTAAAAATTAAATTAATTTAAATTTAATTTTATAATATCCCGCAATTGTAAATGCCTTTTTAGATTGAAACTCTTATTATAGGAAGAAAAATTGAAAAAGGATTCCGGTGTTAATTGTTTTTTTATTTATAGAATTACGCTTAATAAAATATATACATATTATTCAAATTGATACTAAACGAATGCAACTTTTTCATGAAAGATTTATGAATAAAAAAGTAAATAATCATTTGTAAAATAAGATTACGAAAGGTAATGGCAATCTTTGATCTAGGAATCCAAGACTTCATGAGATTTAGTACAGTGAAATGCATAAAATGACAAAAGAAATTGAAAAATGAAATAGACTTTAAAATGTCAGATAATAATAATTAATTCATGATAAAAAGTGTCTCGTTAAGATTAACACACACCAAAAAAATAAATATAAATAAATAAACATAAATTCTGATAATAATACTGATATAAGTAAGTAAATAATTAAGACTAACCTGGGTGTATAGCTGTTCATTGTTGCTAATCCATATATGAAGATCAATATTCCTACTACGGACGCCGGTAGGAGCCATGCCGTGTAGAGACCTAGATTTATTATATAAATCTTCAGTAAAATATGTTAAAATGCAGTGGGGGCTAAAAGTTTAATTGTACTTTAAAAACGAGTAGTTGACCAACAAAATTTATTAGACTAAATGATGAGCAAAACATTTAGACATGCTTTACAAAAGTTTACACAGATCGCGTTGAATCAGTAGCGAGTTTCTAATAATAATATACATATAATAATTATAATATAAAATAATATAATAATATAATATAATATAATAATAATAATAATAATAATAATAATGATAATAATTGATAACATCTATTTCATTTATTTCTGAAAATTAAAAAAAAAATAATTAAAAAAACAAACCAAGCCAAGCAAAATAGAGAGCTACTTTCTCTCCATAATATTCACGAATATTATCTAACGGTTGATATTTATAAAAGTTTGACCATTTTCCCCAATATTCATACAGAATTTGTCGTCTGTTCCATTTGTCCGGAAAATTTTTCAAATCTATTGGCACTTCAGCTGACCCCTTCATGGAAGAGAAAAATAAACAAGACAAGCATTATTTTATATACCTCATGTAAAGGATAACAAGCAGTATAAACTCCTTCGTCGATCATTCTAGCTATCCCTATTTCACCTTTCGTTTGTCGTCCATAGACTTGAGTAGACAAAATTTCATGAGCAACTTGATGCCTTTGAGTGGGAGAGAAGAATGTGTCTTCATCCTGAAAGCCTAGATAGCTTGAAATATTATATTTTTAATAACTGTAAAATTTTAAAATATACTTTTCCATTTTTTCATTTTTAAAAAGAGCTGTACTAAAACTGTATGGAGTATAGGGCAAATCGATTTTCATGATATTTGGAATAAGAAAAAACTTGAGTATTTTTTCTGAAAAGTTAATTGAATTGGAGTTTGTAATCTATACATAAATGAGGGTAATTTTTTTAATAAAAAATAATTAAATAACCTAATAATACATATTTTATCCGAATGACATAAAAATAAAAAAAATAATGAAACAATAAACAAGTATAATATAAATAATAATTTTTTAAAAATCACTCTTTTACTGGTCTTGATTCTATAATAGCTAACCACGGAAATCACAAAGATTGACTGAAATTTTCCCAGGACGGAGTTCAGTGGGCTTTTTGCAGATCAAAGTTCCATTTAAAATGGTGTTCCATAAACTGTTAGACTGTGCCGTTTTCTAAAGTTCAACTCTTGCAATTTTTAACAATTTTGAGTCCCCAACTCGAACAAATACATTGGTCGGCCAATTAATAAGAGCATTCTAATGTGTTTCACTGCGGTGCATGAGGGAATAATGAACTATTCAGCCCGACTAGAAAACTTATGGCATAATAATTCGGTTAAGATTGCTGATTTATATAGCCTTATCTGCAGAACGCCGTTTCCGCACCGAGGACCACCAAAAAGTTGTTTTTTTAAGACGGGAAAATTATAGAAGAGTAGAATACCCAGTATCCAGAATAACAATATTTTTTTTCCAAATTCATCACGGTAAAGATATATTCATATAAACTATAATTAACAAAAAAATCAAAAATGTATTTTCTAGGGATTAAAATTGAACCAGAAAATTTTTATGCATAAAATTAATTTAACAAAAATGAATAATAATGTAAAATTCTTTGAGAAAATTTTAACAGAATAATTAAGTTAAATAATTAAATTATTCTTATGGTATCTAAGATAAAATTATTATTCGGGTACACAAATGTATTATTATTATTTATTATTATTATGCCATGTATTATTATTATTTGTATTTAAATCATAATACATGGTTAGTGATTTAAATGATTTGGTTCCTCCAAAATAATGATTTTTTATTTTAAAATAAAGAATTTAATTTAATATTCAGAGTTTTTGTGGAAAAAATTTAAAAATTTGAAAATTGTGATACAAATAAATTTTGAATAGAAATTTTTTGTTTTTTTTATTATACAGGGTTTTTCATTCAGTTTTGACAATTTATCAATTGATTTTGACAATTTATAAAATAATTTTAAAACATTTAAAATTTTTTATGTTGACTTTTTAATGAAATATAAAAGATTTTTAACTTTTGTTAGTCAAATAATATTGATAATGTTTTGATCATTGTTTGTAATTAAATTAAATCTTTTTGACTAAATTTAAATATTAATGGTTATTCGTTATAGGTCGATTTTAAAAAAAATTTAAAATAATTTTATTTAGTACAATGGAAACATAAATATTGTTTATAGTTTACTGTTTAACTGACAAATTCTATTAAATTATAAAGTTGCTGTTAATATTTCTCTTTTATCATAATCATATTCCCATATAAATCTAATTAAGATGTAAGTTAGCTATTCATAGTGAGTGATAGAGAAGTAAAAGAAATGTTTTCTGTAAATGAATTTGCTTGGCAATTATCAGATTATTCGTTTTTCCCCACCTATCTGACCGGAAATAAAATTTTTTTAGTAGAATTTCAAGATAGTGTTGGATGTAATTACGAGTCATCTGTTTTGCTTTCTAGTATATTTTAGAAAAGTATATGTAACATAAGATGGAATATGAAAACATAGATTTTTTGTTTTGCGTAATATTTTAATTATTATCTTTAATCCTCAAAATGTTATTTGACCTCTCATAATCTCCTTAACTTTTAACAATAGTTTTAATCACAATATGAAATTATTTGTGATTATATTTAATTAGGTAATTTTCAATGTAAAAATAATAGAAATATCAATCATTTTTCCAAACAAGAAAAATAATGATTTCATAAAATATAATGTTATAGTATTGCATTTCAGTATAGCATGGTTTATTGTAAACATTAGAATATAATAAATAAAACTTTTCTAAATTAATAATACCCTTTTACATAATGATTTAAATTAAAAAAATAATTGAAAATAAATAACAAAATAAATAAATAGTTCAAATGAATTTAATACATAATATTTATTATTTATCAATTATGTCTTCTTTATCTAAACATCTTGTTAAGAAGCCAAGCATATGACTATAATATGCAAAACAATCGACAATTGATATTGAATTTGCTGCACTTTTTTTCAAGAAGCTCCGTCTCACTGTTGGATCTATAAGTTATAAATGGACCTATAAGTTATAGGCTATAACGAATAACCATTAACATTTAAATTTACTCAAAAAAGATTTAATTTAATTACAAAATAATTACATATTTTTATTTTTGGATAACATTAATTATTTTTATAGTGCATAAAAGTCAATATTAACGAATTTCTTCTATTTTTTATATAAACAACCTATTTGAAATGAAATCCAAGCATGAAAATATTTTATTAGTTTTGTTCCTTCAGACCAAGATTCCTACATTTGAAACATTCATATTATTTAGTAGAATAATAAAATTTGATTTCCTTTAAAAACATTATTTATATAATTTGACTAACAAAAGTTAAAAATCTTTTATATATCATTAAAAATTCAACATAAAAAAATTACAATGTTTTAAAATTATTTAATAAATTGTCAAAACCATCTGATAAATTGTCAAAACAATTTGGTAAATTGTCAAAACCATTTGAAAAATTGTCAAAATCATTTGGAAAATTGCCAAAACTATATGAAAAACTATCAAAACTGAATGAAAAACCCTGTAAATCATTTAGTCGTTCCGAGGACAGATAATAATATTTATTACTAAAAAAATACTAAACAGTCATAAAGTTATGATAAATATAAAAAAATAAAAATTAGAATTTATATTGCTTTCTATTAAATTTATAGATTGGTGATAAGTAGGAGGCAATCGCAAATTTGTTTTGGAATAAAATGTCTAATTAATCATTTAGACTGTACATGTTTTAATTGATTCAATTATTCTCATCGAGATTACACATTTCGAAAAAATGTCAGCTCAATCGGGCCATGGAATGGGGGTGAAAAATTGAATTATGTCGTAGAACACACACACAAACATATAAGTGAGTTACTACAACAATAGAGTGTAATAAAAGAATGATAAAAAATCATAAATGATGTTTATTAAGAATATATAATAATATTATAATAACAACCTGTAAAGGCACTCGGAAATTAAGTGCTTCTGCATATTTGCACAACAATGAAAAGGGAATATTTATTTTGATGAAATTTATCATAATTTTTTCGCTTTCATCATTATCCTATAATTACAATTTACCTATTAATTCAAATTACTATTATCAAAACCTACTAACAATTTCTAAAGTGATTCCAAGCTTCTCCAATTTCCCTTCAAATCGTCGTCGGTATTCTTCCAGCCTCCGTCGGTGATTGGGATCCACTCCGATAGAAATCCTTTCCTGCTCCCAAGTGATTACATAATCTTAATAAGATAAGATAAATCTTAAGGAAGAAAACATCAAACGTTTCCAAACCTATTCTTCGAATTCCATCCTTAAAATAATTTTCTTTACTCAAAGGTTTTTTGTCATTCTTCATTGGTGGTTTTTCTTCCATTTCCATAGAAGAGGGACTAATCTAAAAAGAAAATAATGACATTAAACAATTTATTTGTTCTATTAGAACTCAACCATTCTCAATTTTTTTTAATATAAAATAATATAATTTCTTAAAATTTGGCATAATTGAATTATTATTTTATTTTTGTCGAATATAATTAGTTTTTACCTGAACTTTAACCAATCTATCTTTCTCGGAATCCTTCATCTTGGTACCCATTTTATTCTAAAACACAAAAGCAAGTTACAGAAATGCTCAAATGTTGAGCATCAATGAAACGGATCGATACACACACGATTATCAATGATGCTCTTCGGTTACTGGTTGCGTTTGTGTGTTGTCAATCATGTGTCAATAATGTGTGTGTGTATTCTTAATGGCAGCTACACAGACTCATTTATTGAGTTGTGCGTTCTGAAACATTTTTAAAAATTTATTTTTACCAAATAATAATTGATAGAAATAAGTCCACTAATTTTATTGTAAATCGCAAATAATAATGTTTTGAAATAATAATGTTTAAGAATGGTAAAATCATTCGTTTTTTAGACAACTCTACGTTTGTTAGAATATATAGAAGAGAGTGTCACAAATACCAAATGGTATTATCATTCTTATCTTTGTATTTTTGTTATTTAATTTGCAAAACAAATGAAATTATTTAAAAGTTTAATTTTAAATTAAATGTAAATTTATTTTCAATAAATTTCAATTTTTTAAATGATATTTTAAGTATTTTATTTTAAATAAATTTAATTGAAAATAAATTTAATTTAAATAAATATTAAAAAATAAGTTATATAAAAATATTTACAAAAACATCTGTTAAAGGTATTTTAATGTGGTAAAATTAGTGTATTTCTACACAATTCTTGCGATTGTGATTTGTATTAACCGTTTTGTAATCACGAATAAGTCTCACAGGAACTTTCAGAAACGAAAATTGGTGAAATGCAATTTACTAATAAAGTCTAATTTTTAAAAGGGAGTATAAATGTTGAGACACCATTCAAGTGATTTATTTTCAAAACAAGTGACTCATTTCGAGACAAAACAAATGATGAATAAAATTATGTATAAATATAAAAATAATAATTATTTATTGATAAAACGAAGTCCGGATGAAAATCTTATTTTAATAACAACACTCATCCATTTAAAAATTTATTTTAAGACAATATATTTCGACGGATCAACCGTCATCTTCAGGTCCCTAATTAATAATCAATTCACCTGTATATAAATACAAAAATGATGATTATGTAATCGATTGCATGAAATCATGCTAATCAAAAATTCTCTATAAGCTGGTTGCGACTGACGATTGAACATTGATTTTAGGGCAACGTGACCTAATTAACAATGCTTCACACGACACTCTCTCCCAATAACTGTCAAAATTCTGTGTAAGCATTTTGTCGAAATATATTGTCTTAAAATATATTTTTTAATGGATGAGTGTTGTTATTAAAATAATTATTTAATTTCCATGTTATTGATTTTTTTTAATTTAGTTCAATTTTTAAATTTTTGTTGGTGTATCGAGGTAATTGATAAATCTATTAAAAAGAAATCAAACTAAGACGTTCTTTGTTTAAAATATATGTATTTAATACTTACAATTCACAAGTTATTTAAAAATAAAGCTTAACTCTTGTCTTTAAAAGTGATCAGTTCGACAGTTTTAGGTTTTAAGCAATTCAGTTGCCGTATTACGATATTTCCTGTTACTGAAAATACACGTTCAGAAGGAATACTGGTAGCGGGTATATATAAATATTTTCTGACATAAGATGCAATAATAATGAAATGATTAGCATTTTCGTGCCACCATAAGTTTGTATCTTGCACATTTTAATTCAACGGCTCTATAAGGTAATACTTCAGTTGATATATACATTAAGAGGTTACACTTTCTAAATCATTTGTGGTATTTGTCTTTCTAGAAAGTTTTGATATAAACTCGTTCATGACTGAGTTTCGTAAACTTAGTTTAGAACTCGTATTCTTCAAAATTATCACTTACATTAATTATATGTATTGATTGTTGTTGAAGTAGAATATTTTGAAAATTATTAATTATTCGTTTTTTGTTCCTCCTCAAGGAATGAAAGACTTTTGAATCATAAATTCAATTGAGTTGCAATGTCAATTGGAATGTCCAGAGTTTCATTTATTGAATAGCGCACTTTTAAGTCAATTAGTCATTGCTGGACAAACAATTTTGCTATTCCTTTTTAATGTTTTGCCTGTTGAGTTGTTTCATTCAAAAGCTGATAAGCACAAGGACTCGTACTGTGATCTTTTAATTATTTCATGTTGCTATTTTCAATTCTTTTCACCTCTCCTTCAGAAATGAGTCCTCTTGGTTTTATGCCAATATCGCCAATGAGCCAGCTGTTTTGTTGAACCACGTATTCAATTTCGTGTGGTTAATTATAATACAATTTGTACTTTTGTTCTTTTCATTCTTTAAAAATAATTCTTTCTTGACCCGATTTACTCTTCTTTAATTAATAAAAAATAATTATCTTTCGACAAATAATAAAAATTCCTTCTTTTTATACACTTCTTTCGATAAATAATTTAGCTTTAATTAATTGACTCAATTTTTTTTTGTTTAGGGGTTTTCTTTCTTATCTTTATGTACCCTTTCTTTAAAATATAATTACATTGATTTTGGTAAAACGGTAAATAATTTTTTATTTTGCCTATTAATTAAAATAAATAATAATTTAAATATTTATTCAATCCTTTAACCTCAACATTTGTATATTTTTGGAGAAATTATATTTCACTTGTCATTAAATATATAACTCTAAATATTTAAATAACGTAAAAAAACTAAAGTAAACCAGATAATGTTTAAACGAAAATTAATTTTTCAAGAAAGGATTAAAAAATCACGAATCTGTTGTCGTTGACTCTAAAGAATTGTTTTGATAATAGAACTACGAAATTCTGACACCAATGCGTATTTTGGGTGTTCTAATGTTTATTAAATTTTGTCAATAATCTGTCTTAGAATTTAAAAAAAAAGTTCTTCAACAATAAATTTATGGAGTGAACACATTCTTCTTTAAAATATTCTATTTTAATTCGATAAAACTAAGCACAAAGGTCAATTTTAATAGTCGATCAATAGAAATTTAAACTTTGGATGATATCTGAATCTAATTTGCTAACCGATTAAATAACTAAAACATTTCTCCCAAACGGGTTACTAGTGGTACTTCTTGCGCAAGTGAAAATTAATAAAATAAAGTACTCAGAAACCATGGTATGTATTTAAATTGGGTTCTAGGTACTTTGACCACAGGTGCTTTGACCACAACAGGAGTTTGACCATAGGGGGTTTGACCATAGTTGATATATATATACACACTATATATGAGAACAAAGAATTTGTTTGTTTTTGGTCCCCTTAAAGGCTGGTGCCAGGCCTACTAGATTTAATATTAAACAGAAAGTATTCACAAACTAAGACCACATATAAATGATAAAATCAAATCAAAATAATTATCTCATGCAAATATTGTAGTTAATTGAATAACAGTTTTATGGTTAACTAAATGACAGATGTGCAATAGTGTTGGGATATTGGTGTATTTAAAATGTTATCGCAATTAGATTTATTTACGAACACTGAAAATAAAACAAGAGATTTATTTTTTTAATAATATTTATTTATTATTTACAATATCGCACAAAAGATATTTTACAAGAACTTATCTTATACTGATTTTAGATTTTAGATAAAAGGGAGAAAATGCTTTTTCTACCCTTTGTATTTTAGAAATATATAAGAGATATATCAAAGAAATATATAAATTATATATGGCCGTACTTTATGAAATCGATTTTAGGCTTTCAGTTCTCCTTAGTCTACTCAGTTCTGATTGATCTGATTTTGCTTCGACTTTTATACTCGGTAATAATAATCGTATTTACTCTCACGCAATCTGTGACTCTCTCAGTAAATAATAATCGTTTTTGCTCTCACACAATCTGTGACTTTCTTCTCACAATATAATTTACACAATCTGCCTTTCAATTCTACCAGCTGTCTTTACACAATCTGTTTTTGATTTACTCTTGATCGATTTGTTGACTCTTACTCAAATTGTTGACTCTTAATCGATCTTCTGACTCTTGATCTGTCCAAGCAATTAACTCTTGTACTTTTAAGACAATCTTATCTCCCTTTAAAATAATTTAATGTCGTATGACTTCTTCTTGTCTTTTTGTGTCTTTTTCTTGTCGTCCTTCTTTAAAATCTTTCCTCTTTATATAATAACTTTCTTGTCCTTAATCTTCTTTATTTACCTTTAAAAATAAATTATTTTTTAATTCAGATAAATATCTTTAAATTCAATTTCATTTATTTATTATTATTGCTCGTTTTAATTTATTTATTTATATATATTTTATATTTATTTTAGATAAAAAGTAAATATTTCTATTTAACTTGTAAAGATTTAAACAAATTATTAAAATAATATATTAAATTAAAGGTCTATCTCAACAATAGCACGCAAATATGTCAATACATCTGTTTGACAATATGTCTCAACAGCACATTGTACTTTTTCATACATTATCCTGTATCGCTTCTCAGCTGGATAATTTGCTCTAGCAACGCCTTGCAGAAAATTTATTTTCTGCTTCGTGCAGTCCATAAGCAGACCATCAAAGAAACGCCACATTGTTGGGTGTCTACATTGTAGCAGCGACTGTAGACTGTTATGCCATCCTTCGCAAATGTTGTTTGTTCGTGCTTTACCATCGCCAATCACCTGTATTTGATTCCAAGTTTCAATTGAAAATAAGGCAGGTTTGTAGTTTTCTCCACGACCACGCATGCAACGTCCTTGCGTACCATTTTTGTCTGTATTTCCTTAGTGCTCTTGATAAAGTAGTTTTCTTTGGTAATGCGTGCAAAACATGATCAGCGAGAGTTGAAGTGACTGAAGCTTGTGTTATACCTGGTGTAGCAAGAGTATCCTCGAACCTTCGTTTCACTTCTCCAACAGCTCGTCTTGCCAGACCGTAACCTATGTTACCTTCGTGTGAGTGTTGAGGAATCTTGTTTCCAACAATTACAAGATCACATGCCACAATTTCAGCTTTGCACTTACAACTGCGATTCTTCGTACAGCACCAAACGCGTGACCCATTCCTCAGTTTTCTATGAAACTAAAATTCATGACCGCGATACAATAAAGTTCTATTGCTTCTTTTGGAAGTACTATATTCTCCAAGATTCTCCATGATTTTGGCTTGTGTGGGCTAGAATCTAATATTTTAGTTGTTATTAATAATATGATTTTAAAAGGTATATAAAGTTTAAATAGAATATTTTTTTAATATATTTTATTTTATTAAAGTATTATTGGGTAATAATGACAAAAATATTTTAATTAAAATTTTTAAGTATTGAAATAACTTTACTCTGCCCATTAAGGTCATTTCAATACTTAAAATACACAAGCCAAAATCATGGAGAACTATACAAATATTAAAATGCTAAATTTTCAAATATTGCTGATGATGATGTATGTAATCATCGAAAAATGTCCAATAAATATATAAAAGAAGCTTTAATCAAATTATATTTTAAAAATATTAAAAACTGTGGACAAACCACCTATGGTCAAACCCCCACTGTGGACAAACCCCCAATGGTCAAACCCCCTATGGTCAAAGCACCTGTGGTCAAAGCACCGTGTACCTTAAATTGACAAATCCATTATCTCTTTTTATTGAGAAGACTTTTTCACTCTTACATCAGTTCATTTATTAGCTTTTTTCTTTAATTGACAAAATGATTCATATAAATAACTTATGGAACATTTTAGAATACTAAATTGATTTCTTTAAATACAAAAATATATTTATATTTTCTTCTAATTTTATTTGAAACTTTAAAAAAATATTTTTTCCTGCTAAATTTGTAATATAATTTGGCGTTGAACGTAAAAAGAGCCAAGTAAAAAGACCCAAAGTAAAAAGAGCCAACAGTAAAAAGTGTCAAAGTAAAAAGAGTCAAAAAGTAAAAATGTAATTTGAAGGATTAATATATTTAGGTGTGTAAATTTCACATTAGTTACTCAGCAGGAATGTATGTTTCATTTTGGGCAGGCGATTTGGAGAAAGATCCAAACTATTAATAATATTCGTCAACAATATGACAAAGATTTCGACTTTAAATTGCATTAAGAAATTTTAATTTATGTGCCAGTTGGAAGAGTCGTATCAGCTTACGGGAACATTATTGAAACTGCCTTTCACCGATAAACTGAGATCCTGCTGCAACCTCTTCTAGATTATTTTGAAGACACGTTGATTGGAAAACAGCTAGGTGAAAGAGCATAGTATTCACAAATTGGATATTACTCATGCAAATTCTGGACAAACTGAACGCACAGAAAGGAAATTTTACAAAGATGTAGCTGAAAGTAGTAAAACTCGTTGATATAAGTTTGATGAATTTGGAGATATATTATTTTACTTAAAAGGAATGGCTAGTAATCTATAATTCAAAATTCTTTTAGTAATACGAAGTTTAAGGTAATTAATAAAATATCAAAAATTTAATTTTATTATATTTGTTTTAATTTAAGAGTTTTTAGTAAAATTTTATTTCAATTATTATTTAAATTTTATTGTATTTTTATTGTTGGCTCATTTTAATTTGGCTCTTTTTACTTTGCTCATTTTACTTGACTCTTTTTACATGGAAACATATTTTGGAACCCTAACACGTATTTCTCGATAGTCAATCTCTTGGATCCGAGAGCTTTGATCATAACGTTGGAAGATTTTTAATTATTTATTTAATTCGAATTTGTCCACACAAGTCTTTTTGCTTCGTTTTTTTGGTACCGTAGCCTTTGGGCCGTGGGTGCACTCAATTATGCACAAACATATAGCTTGGGGTTTGCATATATATTTGAGTGTCTCAGTTGGCAAGGAACCTGTTGGCACCTATGTCCTCTCCAGGTATGGATGGCCGTTGACTCAAAGGAGCTCTTCCGCCCTTTGCTAGGCTTTCTTTTTCATCCTGCTAGGTGTCCACACACCTCTTCACCCAGGTTGCTCTGGGTGACTAAGCCGGTTTAGTCGCCAACTATTCCACCATGGGGCATGTATTACAGGTTTACATGGTACCTGTAGCAGACAGATTGCCTGACCTGACCTGTAGTTAATGGCCCCGCGATTTCCTATCGGTCACCCAAATAGGTACTAAGGCGGCCGTTGGTTGCTTGACTTAGGAGATCGCACGAGATCCAAAGTACCCAACTGCGGCCATTGCTTCGTGAGACAGTAAATATTGGAATATCCTTCTAAAATAAGGGAAACTGATTGACTGACAAATAAACCATTTTAGATATTTTGTAGAAGAGATATTTCGAGTAATTAAAAATTAATAAAAACGGTATATTTAAAATAAATTAATCAATTTTTTAAGTAAGTTTGATTTCTTTTAAAAATTTCATAAATTAATTTTCTGGACAGATTTTTTTAATAAATGTCTGTATTAATTTTTCATAATATTTTTAAATATATTTAATTATTTTCCATATTTATTGCCTAATTGGTAATCTTTCTTTTTTAACAATAATCTAAAATTTAAATATAAATAAATTATAATTAAAAAAATAATAATAATTTATTCTCCGAAAACATTTGTGAGCACTACAATAATTAAAGTTGAGAATGTCGCTTGAAAATTTATTTTAGGATTGTGTGATCTCATAAATCACTTTTTCATATGCTTCTCTTTCACAGTATTTTCAAAATTTAATATAATTTTTGAGGATTTGGTGAATTCATAACTTTTTGAATATCTAAAATAAGCAAATATCTAAAATCAAAAGTTTTTGAAAAGAATTCCGATTAAAAACATCTCTAATTAATTTTAAAAATAATTCTCAGAAATAATGGATATCGCCAAATAGTATCACTGATACTATTTAAATATTATCACTAAAAATTTTTTAAGTTGGTGATACTATTTTGGTCGTGATACTATTTGGTGCTTTCAATTCCCATTAACAAAAATATCCAAATATGAATAAAAAAGAAAACAAATATCAATAATACTTTTTTCATTAACGACATCCAAACATTCTACATCATCATTATCATCTAAACCGTCTACATCCTGATCATCTACATCTTCCCCGGAAATAGACTAGTAGGGAAATTGTTCAATCTCGTTTGAGAGAGCCCAAGCCTCACAAAACTTTCTACCATACAAATCATGCTTTGCTATATGCCAATCGTCAGGGTTCGAACTAAATCCTGATGATATTATTGAGTTTTGTATAGTTTCGGTTTTCAATTCATTCAAAGATTCTCCGATTTAACAATTTAATTAAATGATTTTAAAAATTAATGATTTTTTTTCAAGTGATTTTTATAAACTTAAATAGTTATACTAATAGGGTCGTGATACTATTTAATTAGTATCACTAAAAAAATTTTAAATTGGTGATATTATTTGGATCATGATACTAATTGACGATCTCCGTTAGGTTAATGACATTTTATTTGCTGAAAATGTAATTTTTAACATGACAATATTTTAACATTAAAGTTATTTGAAAATTTTGTAAATTTAAAATTATTTGCAAAATATATAATTTTTTAAACAGTTGATTTTTGAAAAAATAAAACAACCATTGACAGCTAAGTGGTAGTAGCAATATTGCTGAACATAAAAAAACATTGTAAATCTTCTGTTGACATAAATAATTTTAAAGTTCTATGCAGTGATTTTAAAAATGATTGGGAAAGAGTCTCGTGCGAGGCATTAATAATGTCCAATCAAGTGACTCATCAACTTTATTGAAAGTTTTGCGTGAAACAGTAATTACATGATTGGTTACGTAATCATCATTTTCACATATATATACTTAACAGCTAGAATCAGAATCCCCTGATCATGACGGATATTCCGTCGAAATATATTGCGTTAATAAAAAAATTATTTTAAAATGGTGTCTTTAAATTTTTAAAAAACCATTAAAAAATTTATAATTGATTTTTAAAAAAGTAGATCTAATAAAAAAATCAAAATAGTCATTAAAAATTTTTATAATTAACGTACTAGGTGTAGAACTTAGTTTTTTGGAATTTTGTGCAGAACAGACAAGTTTATTTATATGACATAATAAGTTTTATTCTAATCAAAATATTTTCCATCGTTAATTATGACTTTCGACTATCTTTCAGGAATATTATGAATTCCATCGAAAAAAAAGTTTTGGTCTTTTGATGCGATTCATTGTTCCAGCCATTTTTTATATGTTCCTGGTTTCTGAAGTGCTGGTCCCGAAGAGCGCTTTGCATTGATCGGAACTGATGATAATCTGATGGGGCACAATCTGGTGAATAGGCAGCATGCGGTATAATTTCCCATTTAAGTGCTTCTAATATATTTTTTACTTGTTTTGCGACACGTGGCTGAGCATTGTCATGGAGCAAAATCACTGTGCGCTGTTTGTTGGCTGGAATAGGACGTTTTTCCTTCAATGTATCGTTCAATTTCATTAACTATTGTTGGTAACGTTCTGCATTAACAGTTTCATTCGAATTCAGCAGTTCATAGTACAGTACACCTTTCTGATCCCACCAAATGCACAACATAACCTTGCTTCCATGAATGTTTCTTTTTGCTGTTGACGTGGACGGTTCGCCGGGATGAACCCACGATTTCATGCGTTTAGAGTTAACATGATAAATCCATTTTTCATCTCCAGTCACAATATTATGCAAAAACAACCATCTTCGTGGTCTTGTAAGCAATGAATTGAATATCAGTAATCGACTTTCAATGTTGGCTTTATTCAATTCATGTGGTATCCATTTTCCTTCTTTTTGAATCATTTTCATAGCATGTAGACGTTTACTTATGGCTGCTTGAGTAACATTTAACTGTTTTGCAAGCTCTTTCTCTGTTTGAGTAGAATCTTCCTTCAGTAATGATTCCAAATCTTCATCATCGAATCTTTTTGGTTGACCGGAACGCTCTTTGTCACCTTCGTCGAAATCTCCACTTTTGAAACGTTTATACCAGTTCTCGCAAGTCTGTTGAGTTGGTGCATGTTGACCATAAGTTTCTTCAAGAAGCCGAAAACTATCTGCAGCTTTTTTATTTTGATTAAAGCAAAACAGTAGTGCTTCCCGCAAATGCTGTTTTGTTGGTATGAAAGTTGTCATGTTAAAATGTGATTAAAAATATGTTTATGACGCATTTAAGGTCAATGACCTACTTAATTTTAATGCCTCGATTTCAGCACTTTAAAAATCTGTACGTACGACTGTAAAATAATGCTTATTACAAAGGTTACATTATCTCTTAGAAAATCCAAAAAACTAAGTTATACACCTAATATAATTAAAACTAAAATTTATATATGGATATTTATAATAAAATTTTGATATAGGGTTTTTGTGCTAAAAAAGAAAATTTTGTTCCTCGTAAATTTGTTTGGAAATAGTTAATTGTAGTAGAAATAAATATTTGGAATTATGAATTCTATTCTTGACCTCGAACCCAACATAATGAATTTATGAAATCTCAAAGAAAGGAAATCTCAGAGAAAGAAAGGAAAGTAATCATTATGAGATAAAAATTTTTGTAAAAGAACTGGTCAGGTTAACCACGCCAGGATCATATACAATCCCGAGACGTCTTTCTGAACCTAAATATTATCGAAATATGAGAAACGAAATTATTAACAACATCAATATGAGGTTTACAACATTTGTTAATATCTCAAGCGCATTCACTATTGGACATCTCTCTTGATCAATATATTTCTGAGTTCAAATTAATTATTTTCAATAAATGAAAATCTGTTAATAAAAATTATTAATTATAAAGAATCTAATTGGTTAAAATTAAATCTAAACATTTTTAAAAAAAAGAACATATTAAATTAATACATTAAAATTTTAAATTACATTAAAAAATAAATAATACATTCAAAAATTATTTTAAATCTTTATACTTTACAATTAAATTAAATTATTTTTAATTAGTAAGAATCAAAGAAAATATCAATCATCCATCTGTGCAGGAGAGGCACAATCTGAATCAACATAAAACATGCACAATATCAACACACAATTCAAAACATTCCTCACAGAAATAATTCAAACGAGTGTTTTCCGAGAGTGACGCTCGTTGTCAGAAATGTATGGGAAGAAATGGTGTTTATGTTGAAAATTATAGCTATACATGCTCATCTTTTTGTGTTCTTGAACTTACTTTCTAAGTAAAATCGGATACTTTCTGAAGAGACCCCATTTGTCTTTTAAGGTTGTCATATGAAATTTTAAAAAAAATGTATAAAATTTTAAGGTTTTTAAAAAATATCAGTTATTGCTTACATTATCGTGATAGCTTAATTAAGATTATTTAGAACAATTAGAACAAATCAATGACCAGATGAGTTTTGCAATTGTTTACTATGGTTATTATTTTCCAATATTATCTTAAATATGAATATTATTTTAATAAACGTTAATAAAATCAAATTAAACATATTTTAAATGGTAATATTTGTTGAAACAATTTGAGTATGCAAGGAGGATCGTTAGATGATTCACAAAAATATTTTGTTAAACTTTATTAATCTTCATAATTTGATACATGTTTTGGTCAGTTTTTGTGTGAAATCTATCTGTGGTTGGTCTTAAGAGTTGTGAACCAAAGTTATTTAAATTTTTATAAGAAAACCGCACGACCGATGTAAAATTATTTTGAATATTAATTTTGTAATACTTGTAGTTATTATTTATTAGTCCGTAAAACTAATTTTTAATTATAAGGTAAAATCACATATTTAAATAAAAAGGGTCGCATTTGATTATGTCACTGTTTGCATCATTATGTTATACTTGAGATTACGAGACATTCGTATTGTTGCTCATATAAACCAGTTATGGCGGAGAATATTTAAAGATTTTTACATTATTTATTAACATTGTTTTAATCGACAAAAATTCTTTGACTTTTGATGTGGTTGGATATGCCCTGTTGATCGACTGAAGAAAACGCGGAAAGAATTGACATAAAATCAATCGACGCATATTTCCAATAAATTTTTATTCCATAATTAATCCCATTTATCTTTAATAACTCATATCGTTCCATCTACAAATAATATTTAAACAAAATTGAATTTCTTAATTTAATATTTAGTTAATTAATTTTTGTGATCGATTAATTGGTTATCACTTCCGAATGAGCGATGCATAACGAACATTGAATAGAAAAATTCCAATTCTACCAAAAAACGTTGTGATCAGTCTCTTGCATGCTATAGAGCAGGGGCAGTCAACCTTTTCATTCCTACCGCTCACTTTTTCACCTCGATTGGTAGCAAAATATTCTTACTGCCCACCTCTTTTATAGCATTTATAATTGATAAAGTAGGAACAATTAAACAATTTATAAAGTAGAGTTACAGAAAATAAAGCATATAAATACAATATTTTAGAACTGTTGGGGATTGATATAATTATTTGATTTATAAGTATTTTGACTTTAATTTATTTTGATAATTATTTGATATTGTGTTATTGCTTTGATTTTTGGTTTTATTTTTTTTGTAATAAATATATAAATAATACGAGGATATTATTTATTCAGAAAGAATATTATAAGTTAAATATTATATTTATTATAAACAATTTAATAAATTAAATATTATATAAAGTTAAAATAAATTAAATATTATATTTATTATAAGTTATTATTTTTTAAGGTTAGATATTATATTTATTATAAGTTATTTAAATATTATATTTATCATAAGTTATTATTTTATTAAGGTCAGATATTATATTTATTATAAGTTATTAAGGTCGGTCTAAACCTACCTTCAAAACCGACCGAAACCTACAGTATTTATTATAAGTTATTATTAKTTTTATTATAAGGTCGRTCTAAACCTACCTTCAGGGCCGACCGAGGCCTGCAGTGCAACGCATCCATAAAATAGTATAAAAATAAGAGCTTTTGAGAACCCTTTTAGTAGAAAATTCTTAAAAGTTTTTAAGGTAAGGTCTTAGCCAATTCGCCGACAAGAAGGAGGTTGCTGATTTTATTATAGAAGAAGAATTCCAATCATTTCAATTGTTGTTGGTGGAGACTATCGATTACTATCAATTAGAAGACTTTCAATTGTATTATATCGAAGAAGACTGAAGAAAACTTACAATCATTTTATTGTCGAAGACTATCGGTTATATTATCGACTTTAGTAAAGAAGTTTGAGAAAAATTCTAATTCATCGAAGAAGATTTGTTGATTATAACAAGAAGAATTGCTCAAGGAAGAAATTGAGAAATNNTTGATAATCGAAATTGTCTATTGAGGAGATTAATTTTCACACAGGGTGAGATTCTTGGAAATTGATTATAAGTTTTTATTATTAAATTTTAATATTTTAAAATCAATAATTAATTATTATCTATTATTATTTAAATTATTAAATTAATAATCCTTATTATTATTAACTCATCTATTCGTGGTCTGCAGTCGATGTACTGTGACCACCACTAAAATCTCACATTACACACTAAGGACATTTGAGTTTCATTGTAAAATCCTATTTGTAATTATTGTATATTAAATAAATTTATTTGAAAAATATTTTCTCGTGTTGTCATTTAGTTATTAAATCTTATAGTCTAATTTAATCATTTATAAATTTTAGTGGAAGGTTTAATTTATCTAAATTATATCTTCCCTTTCTGATATATTTCTACGGAGGTTGAAGGTATTGTCAAACCCCCCTCGAGACGTATCAGAACACTAAAAAATATGTACATACTGTATCATAACAAACCACTTTATATACACAGTATCACACGTCTTTTACTTGAAAACTAATGATAAAACACATTTCTATATTAATTTATTATTATTTTGAAATACATAGAAATATAATTTCCATTCTAATTATATGTAATTAACTAATTGAATTATTATTGGGATCCCTGAGGCTGATGTTTCGAATGTAAATATTTAATATCTGATTCTATGTTTGTAAGAAATAAGCGAAGGTATCCTCTTTCAAAAATGTTCAGGTGGTTTCTTTCTTTGGTCATTATATGGTAAACAACAATAAAGCCTGATACTACTAGATGTGCAGTAGAAAAAGGTATCAATAAATTGAATAACTGTTTCCACATATTTGGATATTAGAGAGGTATTTTTTATTTTGCCATAAGTTTGCCTTGCCACCATTATCGAAATTCTGTTTACTTTCTTCATCGTATTTGATTTCTAAGAATTCTTCTTTACAATTTGCTCTAGCTTCCTTAACATTTACTGTTTTTGGATTTTTAATCGAGTAGTACATCTTTAAGTTCAAATATCTTCGAATCGTTTTTTCATGTCAGATTTAAGTTCTTTAAGGTGACTAATGAATTTTTCAAAATCCTTTGGAGTTAAATCATCTTTTATAGATGTGTCGCATTCCCCTCTTTTGAAAACATTTTTGCTGACTCAGAGTCCACATCCGTTTTTTGAGTTCAACGGTCACTCATGCTAGCAGCGACATTACATTGTGGTATCGTCATTGCTTAGGGGAACGGACGCGTCTACTTCACTCATATCAACGAATTGTATGCGCTTTGGAGCGCTTACGGGTCAAAACCAGTAACGGGTATTGCCCGATTGGTGGTCTCAGCGCCTGAAGGGGTTGATGTTGTTCTCCATTAAGTTTAAGTATTTTGATGCTAAAGCGGAAATTAAACGGTTTGACCTAACATTTTGCCTGTTTAGCAAAATTCATAAATAAATTATATAAAAAATATAGTTAAAAAAATGAAATTAAATAAGTAAAAAGAAAATAAATTAAATAATTTTTAATAAACTAAAAATAATTAATCAAATAAATAAATATATGTGTCGGGGTTCTTTTTGGTGATCTTTAAATTTTTGATATTTTTAAAAATTCATATTTATATTTTAAATAAATCAAAAATAATATTAAAAATTTTATTAATTTGAAAATAATTCATTGTTATAAATAATCTGTAAAATAAATATTTAAAACCAAAATTTTTTAAACAGTTATAAAAAAATATCTTAATTAATTTTAAAAAGTTAATTTCATAAATAATTAATAAAATATAGAT
>MQRK01234867.1:0-11160 GCA_001938485.1 Girardia tigrina
TGTTATTTTATTCAATTTTGCATAAATCATATTTTGTTTTTGTTTTATTAATTTTTACAATGTTTATTAATTGAAAATTTGAGTTTTTTTAATTGAAAAATTTCAATATATTTTATAAATTCGTCTTGTGTTAATCATTTTTGATTTTATAATCGTAGTAGTAATAAATAAATAATTTAAGATTTTTTATAAATAATATAAGCGGAGTAAAAGTTGAAATTTAATTGAAGATATTATGTCTTATTTTGTTAGTACTAGTTTGGGTTGTAAAATTTTATTGTCCATTATACCACAAAATTTGGTGCCTTGGAACCGGGACGAAAAAAATTCTTGGTCGTGCATTTAAAATAAATTTGAAAGAAAGTTAAAGCCGAAAACTTTTATTTATCATAAATAATTTTAAATGTGAATTTATTAAATAAATAAATTGGAAATTGAATAAATTGATTTACACATTTCTATTGTTGATAATTGATTGTCCATTAAAGTTTGGCCTCAGAGAGATATTGACTTTTGTAAGTTTCAGAGGTAAAATTTTGAGTGTAAGTTTCAGGAATTCTGATCCAGATTTTTTGTTGTTTTGAAGGAAAGGTGTGTGATCGAATATAATTTGTTACGTCTTAGAAATTTGATCCAGATATATTTTGAGGGAATTGTGTAATTGAATATAATTGAATGAATGTAATTGAATATAGTGTTTACTATTGTGATTTTACTGATTAAAATTCAAGTTAAAAAGGTCGTCATTTTTGTATTATTCGTGCAGAACACATTGAACAAAACATATAAATACAAAAGATATAAATAATATGACACACAACAAAAAGAGACAAGGCAATAATACAGAAAACGTAGAAAACTATTCGAAAGAAAATACACCCACATTAGAGAGAAAAATGAGCAAGAGTTTCGACTACATACCATTAGATCCCTATTATGGGAAAGTGGAATACTTCGACAAGTATTTCGAAAATTATAGAAATTTAGCTGTCACATGTAATTGGACAGAGGGTGAAATGATACAGAGATTACCATTATATTACAAGCATACATAAACATCAAAAGAGATAATATAAAATCTATTAAAGAATTAATCGCAACACTTAGAAGTGTAATAGTTGTCGACAGAATTGAAAAAACTTTATACACGTTCACTCAGAAACCGCACGTGAAGACAAAGCGAAAATATTGTAGAATATATATTTGCGCTAAGAGAATTAGCCGAAAAAGCATTTGGGAAAAATACACAGACAGATAATTTAATACTTCCTCAATTTCAAAGTGGCGTGCACGAATATATAAAAATGCGCTTGCGATTGTGGATTTTGTTTATCTGAATGATTTAGTACAAAAAGCTCGGCGTATTGAAGTAATTATTTGGTAATTCGGCGTATTGTGAGTAGGGAAAAGCCGAACTTAGAATAGTACTCTTTTAATCCTTCAAAAGACAATAAAAGATATAATGGTGATAGAAATTCACCAAAAGATGCAGTAAACCAAAGAGGGTTTAATGCACATCGTGGGTTTGTTCGAGGAAACAGACCCATGAATAACTATCAGAATGATAGTCACAAAAATAATTATCAGAATGATAATACAAATAATAATAATACGACATTTATATAATATCTTTTATCTCTTTTTTTATTATCTTTAAAAATAATGTCATTTAAATATGTACATCAAATAACACAATCATACATTAACATGATTTACATTATCCCCTAACATAGTATTGCGAAGTTCGATGGCTTTCTAAAATTTGAATACTAAAAAGATTTTTAGATTTAATTGACGAGGTTGACCGGTTTATGGGATCCAAAGATAAATCCATTCATAAACTGCAAAATTAAAAATGGATATGCGATTTATCGTTTTTAGTCGATATTAAAACGGACCTTAATAATCTTAATTTGAAGTTGCAAAAAGAAAATCAAATTGTTACTTTTACGTATGGCAGTGTTCGTGCATTCAAAAATAAATTAAAATTATTTCAATTTCAATTAAAGAATAATAATTTCATATATTTTGCAGCATTAAAGAAAATTTTAAAACAAAATTTGATGAACAGAAGTATATTTTAATTACTATTAAAATCAAAAATGAATTTAATAAGAGGTTCACTGATTTTCTTGGAAAAGAAATTTATTTCGAAATTTTTTCATCGCCAATTTTCAGTTGTGGTAAATAAAATTCAGGACATTTTTCAAATGGAAATTCTAGAACTGAAAGAAAAGTCACATTTAAGAACTAAATTTATTGAATGTTCCAATATCAATTTTTACAAAAGTTTGGATACAGACGATTTCCTAAACTTAACTAATAACGCGAAAAATATAATTTCTGTATTCGGAAGCACGTATCAATGTGAGCATTTTTTTCCAAAATGTCATTTACAAAATGCAAAATCAGATCAAGATATGACAATTTGGTACACACTTTAAGAATTGCCACTATGGATATCACGCTAGATATAGATACATTAAATATTTAATAAATTGAAATAAATAAAAAAATTGTTGATACTGAGCTAAGGAGTTATATTAATCAAGAGTAGAGGTGGGCACGTTTAGCGTTTAAACGTTTTCATTTTTTAGGACGTTTAAACGTTTAGCGATTTCTAAACGAGCGTATAATTATTAAGCTTGTATTTCAAAACTCACAACATGAGTTATACTTTTTTTTGAAACTTTAATCAGGCTGCCTTAGGCCTATTCATTTGTAAAGAACACATTGTCCCAATCTATTAAGCTTTTTCGTGGGACTAAAAATGCAAAATATTAAATTGTGCGAGGTACTTTTACAATTCACTCATGCTTGGTTCTGTTAAATCAAACTCATTCTTGTATCAAGCGCATTTGACTTGACACAGCTGCAACTTTATTTTCGGTTAGTTCTGAAAATTTCAAATAGTCTTTTTCTGAGTGAATTTATAAATCTTTCTTCTTTGATAAATTTTCTCTAACGCAATATATTTATAATGAATTTTAGTAATTTTCTATTGCTATGTAATATAATCATATTAATTTAGAATTTTACTTTTGTGGAAAACTTATAAGTTTGTTAAATATTAAGTACAAATGATTGTTAAATTTTAAATAAAAAATATTTTTATATATAATTAAAATCTTATCAACCAAATAAATTAATGTTGGAAGCGTGCCTTTTCACATAAAGTTTTTATTACACTTAAATTCTTACACAAATATTATTTATTTATTGTATATTCATAAAAATAATATTGTAAAGTGTTATAAAAAATTGTTGTCTCTGAATATTAAATAATTTAATTAATAAATGTTCTCATGAAATCATTGAGTAACTAGACTGATAATTAATAGATTATAGAAGATTGATAATTATTCAAAGAAATACATCTTTGAATAATCGAACTAGTAAAATAATAAATTCTTTTTGTTGTCTCCGAAATAATGATGATAATAATATTTAATACAACCAAGAATTAGTCAAAACTTAACCAAATCAACCACACCAAACTTAAAAAGACCAGTATACAAGAGAAAGACTATAATTATACATATACTTTTATGCCAGACATCGTATATGGCAAAGGGGTATTTGGTTTAATAGCCCTTACAATATTTTCAATGATAGACATTTATTAAAAATAAAAGAATATATAAGAGAAAAAGATTGGCTTTAAACTTATATAGTACATCCTTGGTATGTACGTAAATTCTACACTGGTATGAAGAATTTGACAACAGGCAATAATGTGAATAATAAATTTTATCTTAATTTTTTTATATTTTTTATATTATTTTTAATTTTGGTCAGTATGAAAAGGTATATAATTTTAATATTGATGATTTTAAATTACAGATGCACATAGACAATTTCACGAAATCTCAGTACAAGGCGGCGAGATTAAAACCGTTCGAAAAATTCGAAGCCATTGACCCAGAGGGAATAGAGGAGGATAAGTACCATTGTGCTTTGCCTACGAATAACGCAACTTAGGATAGACTCTGGAAGACCAACCATGTAGATCTGAATAGGGACCCCAAAGAATGCGATATTTGTAAATTTTGGGAAACATAGAGGATCCAAGATTCGGAAAATAGAAAACATGCGGCTATTGAGAAAGTTGTGCAGAAATATATGACACCAGCCTTTTACCGTCACAATGGAATCCCGCAAAAAGAATCAATCTAGAAATTTTTACCCTTTTAATATAAAATTGAAACTTAGTGATTCATTCAGATCTAAAAATATCCGACAAATAATAGCCCAGAGAGGATTCATTATTCACCAACATCTCTCTACTGGCGAAATCCGATAGGATATTTACATTATGCATGGCAAATACACCTCAGACTATCAGAAGCGACACCATCTCGTTTCTATAGCTATTTTGAATATTTATGGCAAAACTTTATTACACATGATGGTTAAACATCGGGTTAAGATAATGGATTATGTGACCCTAAAGAAATCAACAGACGTAACCAGAATTTTTAACAATACAAAGTAATTAATTCTTATTGTTAACATTTAACTAATCCTACTTCTTTCATTTCATTTACTCTGATCATCTCTTGTTATCAGTTTCTCTCAGTTATTCACCATTATATTATTTTTTATTATTGTGAATACGTTATTTTTTGATCGTCTAGATTTTTTTGTATCAGTACTGAATCTATAGTTCTTCATATCACTTTACAATAATTTGTATAAAAGTTTAAAAAATATATATTGTCATCAATTTTAATTGATTACTGTTGAGCCATTTTTATACAATTGGTGTCAGAAGTGGGATTAACACTTTTTTATTTTTATTTTTTACTAATATATTTAATGTCTAAAAAAAGAAATTCTTTGTCCAAATATCTCCACGATTCAAACAATAGATCTACCTTTTTATGCCACTACAGCGAAAAATTTAATCCCATACCGGATTTATTTACCAAGAACTTTCCCCTTGGGAATGGTTTTAGTTAGCTTTAAACATATTTAAGTTTCATCATATTACAGGTGAACTTAAACAATGTTCTTTAATAATTAATAAATTACCGTCTTGTATCTTAACAAAACTCGGTGATAATTTAGAATCTATCAGACTTTCTGAAAAACCCATCAATCAACTTAAAATTACTTTGAACAAATTATACCCCAATAGATATGAAAAAACATTAAGTTCTTCTTTGGCTGATCAACATCGAGGAGATCGACCACCATCTGAATTTTTACGAGAACTACAGGCCAAATGAAAATCAGTTGGCTGTGGTGACTCACATAATTTAATAAAACATTTATTCTTCAAAGCACTCCCTAATACCATAAAATTAGTTTTGAGTTATGTAGAAAATCAAGATCTTAATCATTTAGCAGAAATCACAACTCGTATACTATACACTAATTCATTCGAAATCAATGCTATAAATAATAATACTGAACACTTAACTACCTCCCCAATACTTTCGAGTTATCATGTATTGAACAATTCGAAATCTTTAAGAAGTAAAAAATATAGAATTACGTAAATTATTAACCGATTTGAAATCCGATGTTTCTACAGTTTTAAACATTCTAAACGAAACTAATCACAAAAAAATCTTATGAAGAGGCTGAGTCCACTTTATGTTTCTATCATAAAAAGGTTCTCCAGTTGTGACTGGCTTCTCTGATTGTATCAACCTTCGTACAAAAATTCTTTAAATAAAAGCACATGATTATCCCTTCCCAGCATAAACCTATTGATGGTCGCGGTTTTTGCGATACCACAAAATTATTATTCATTTGATTATTTATTACTATTTATTTTTCCAATATATACTTGACTGTTACAAATATAACCGGATGAAGTAGAAGAGCGATCATCAAAACGATTTTTGGAGAAAAGGAGTGTGAATTTCTCCTCTATTAATACAGTGTCGTGCAAAAACCGTTGGGTATTCTCAATACCCCCATAGTCACGAAAGAGTTATTAATGGCAACACCAAGTCAGTTACATAACTGTAAATTTAAAATTAAATAAAAACGGTGTAATGTAAATATTAATGGTAAAGTATTTTGTCCACCTGAACTAATGTCAGAAATATGACTATATAATTTGAATTAAAAACGCTTAATAATTTATTAAATTGAACTTAGACTTCGATAATCCGGATATAATGGAAGCTTTATTAATCAGAATAGAGGCCAAAATGAATCATAAAAATCTGAATGATACCACGGCAATAATTATGATGAACATGTTTCTCAGCGAGTTGACGGCGTAATCCATATAAAAATTAACAATTCTGATGCGACCGAGAATATTCATGGAGACCAAATTTTCCGACATCAAGAAGACAATATTAAATCATATCAAATAACGGAAAAGATGCATAATTATGGAGAGAACTAAATTTATGAATACCAAACAAAATTCAGATGAACCTTTATACGGTATCTTAACCATCTAAAAGAAGAAAGTATATTCTGTGATTTTGATAACGCACAGCAAAAGAAGAAATGATTATTATGCGTTTTGTTGAGGGCTTATATTCTGACAGTATAAGACCAAAAGTTTTGGAGAATATTCAAATGATGGATATGAACAAAATAACATAGGAATATGTTATCAATATCACTTATCAATTTAAAATGCTCAATCAGAATATGAAAACGTAATTTTGAAGATATCTATTAACGAAAAATCGATTATTAACGATGTATTACAAATAAATAGATCCCAATAAAAAAATTGACAATTGTAAATATTGTGGATTTTCTCATATTTATGGTAATTGTCCAGCATACGGAAAAGTGTAAAAAATATGAAAAATTAAATCATTTTCAAAAAATGTGTAAATCCAAAATTATTAATGAAATTTCTTTTGAAAAAAAATATTAAATATATACGGTTGAAACGAAAGGCCCAAAAATAAAAAAAATAAATTTAATGATGTTCCTGTAACAATGATAATAGACACGTGAAGTGGGAGATTCCATGGCGGTTCCCACATTCAAAAAAATGAAAATAATACATTGAATGGGTTACAAAATTTATTGACCACGAAACAATATGTACAAATCTTTTGTGCTGTTCGCTCTCAGTAAAAAATGTCTAAGTTGTTTTTGAATTTGTGTCACTCGAATTATTTCCGTTGGACGATTAAAACAATTGTTTTTCGTTTTTTTATTTACATATATATAATTTCAAGTGGAAAAATTCTTGAGTCGATTGATCCCGATATTATTTGTGAAAAANNAACTTCTGGGAATTTTAATTTTGTAATTATTAAATAGATTTGCGACAACAAAAAATAAAAGAAATTCAAATTACATTTAAATAATATTTAAATTTGTGAAAATTTTAACGTGGTTTGATTTTTTTGTTGGAAATGGTGACCACAACACATGTTACACATGTTACCATAGTTGATAAAAAATTTGGAAAGCTGTGGGAAGACCTGTATTATCAAAAAACAATATGACTAGACGTCAATTTGATAGTCCATTAATACCAACTTTGGGTAAATGTTACGCAATATTAGAAGTACATAACCGATATATACCAAGAGAAATAATAGTCACAATAATAAATAAAGGACACAGATTATTAAGAAACGACATAATAGAGTTTTCCTATACAGTGAATGAAATACTGACAACACGAACAATTGGTTGTTTGAAGGATTTTAAAGTAAAATTAGAATTCTTACAGGGAGTTCAACCAATATATTATGAGAGTAGACACATTCAATTACATTTAAAACAGGATTTGACCTAAGAAATTAAGAAATTGGTTGAAAATGATATATTAAAACTAGTCACCAAAAGGAGGGTGCGAATGAGCTCCATCTATTGTATGCATAAGGAAATCTAATCGAGGTTAAAGAATATATAGAGATTATAAAGTAGGGATTAATTATCAATTGAAATCACATTCATACTTATTACCAAATAATGAAACGGTGTTTTCAGGAATGGCTAATACCAGGATAAATCGTAAAATTGACCTTGAAAGGGAATATATGCAAATACCGTTAGATGATAAATCTAGAGTAATCATGAAAATATCAACCCATATTGGTTTATTTCAGTACAAACGTTTGCCATTTCGTATCAAAACCACTATCCCTATTTTCCAAAGAGCCATTCAGCATGTTTTGAATTTATTAGATGTT
The DNA here is from genome assembly GCA_001938485.1 of Girardia tigrina. Taxonomy (NCBI): domain Eukaryota; kingdom Metazoa; phylum Platyhelminthes; order Tricladida; family Dugesiidae; genus Girardia; species Girardia tigrina. The sequence goes on from MQRK01234867.1 coordinate 8,136, forward strand.
GAAAATGTTATTATTTATCAAGATAACATCCTTAAAGGAGTATCTGTAGTGACTGTTAATACACAAGTAGATGAGAGCAGACCCATTCTTGCTTTAATCAAAAAAAATCAAGGTAAGCTTTTCTCTCTTATATATTAAATTAAAAACCATAAAAAAAATAAATGGGTATTGTAAAACTCACTCTTTGTTCACTAACAAAAAAAAACAAAAAGTGAGTTTTAACAGATTTTTGCGTTATGTTGGAATGTAATAAAAATCGTAAAAGAACAATTGTACTAAACTGACCTAGTCAGGAAGCGATTAGATAAAATTAAAAATAAATAACTTTTTAATCAAAATAAATAATTTCGTATAAACACTTTTAATAACAGTATAACACAAGGTGCAAACAAATAATTACCAATATAAATTCTCAAAATCTTTACGTCAAATATGCAACAGGTGAGGACGAATAGTCACAAATTATTATTCTGATTCGTTTGCTTTTTTATTCTTGATATGATACTGATTAAATGGAGTCTTAAATACACGACCAATTGTCCCACTACTATTAACAATATAGTATTCGGTAAGTAATTTTCTCGGTTGCCAAATGAATTATGAAATTAAATCGTCTAATCAATTTTATCGATTGCAATTCAAATTTCATAATTCATCTGCAATCTAATTAAATTAATTTAATATCCTTCTTTTTATATCTTTCCTTTACAGATAATTCTTTTATATTTTCTTTCTTTTTTTCCTTCTTGAAAATAAAATATAAATAAAAAAATAATAACACAATGATTAATACAAAAGCATAATGTGTACCCACAGGTAAATAAATTACATGAGAACAAAGATATCAGGCACTGTAAAAAAATCAGTTAAACAAATATTTATAAAATATACATATGACATAGGGTATTCTAGATGTTACTACAGAATAACAAAATTGTGCGACACTCACAATCAGCAACGGAACGACGAATAAAAATAAAAATGACGAATTGTTGTCAGAGTCTACTACAGGTATTTATAAGAGTTTATTGTAACTATAAAATGTTAACAGTCGAAAATATATCTATACCAATCAACGTTATTTATAATAATAAAAAATAATGTTACTTCTTAGAGCCTTTCTAATATTGGACGGATTTGTAGATCTTCCCGTGAAATTGTCAATGTGAATAATGTTGCTGTATAATAATAATATTGGTAACTTGAACGTTTCAATATTATAATAAGTTTTCGATAGGATCATTTTCGTATAACGGTAATTGTTTGATCTGTTATTAACATATTTGAAGTCTCACCAAAAACGATATTAGAATTAGATAAATTATGATATACTTCGTTAACAGTTTCGTTTTTAAGCTGATATATTCTTTATTATACAGGTAATAATATTTATTTAATTTCAAATTATTTCTGCCTATATGGTAATAATGATTTATTAATTTATTCTTTTATTATTTAAATTTTTAATTATTATTATTATTTTGTCAAATATAATGGCGGAAATCCATCTCGAGTCTTTCTTTCCTTTGTTTAATTTATTACCTTCTTTCATAGAATAGAGAAGCAGAAACAATAACAAAAATGACAAAGAAATCATATTATAAGACATACACATTGTGATATAAAAAACATAACACAACACTCAGACAGACACATACGGCACAAACAAGAAGACATCTCGTGATAGGAAAGAAATAGAAAGACGCATACAAGACGAAAGATATGCCACGGAAATTATCAAATGAAGATCAGAAACGTGAGAAACTCGCACTACAGTGACCTATGTAGTCACTTATACATTATAGATATATTTAGTAATACAAAAACATCGATTCAATATCATGAAATATTAAAGAATTATTTTATGGCGATATGATGATTCTGATTTGTTTTAGAAAATTTCCCGACCATCTGTGACTTATATCAACAACGATAATTCACAAAATGGTCTAACAATTTTTCGAAACTAACAAACCTCAACAATCCATCAATAATTGAAGAATCTCTCTTCAATTCAATTAACATACTAAGTTCAATACGATTTATTCGTCCGGATTTCGCCGAACCTTTGGTATATCTCGTCGAGAACCAGTGCGGTTAACTTTTCCCTAATTAACCCAAATAACAGTTCCAATTATTGGGATTATTTAATCAATTTTCATCCTGTTAGTTTGTTATACTACTATACAGTGTAGTTAGATAAAAATTAATTATTTTTCCTATTTTTTATTTATTCATATTCTAATGAAGAGAATTTAAAGCTGAAATTTGATAAAATACTAACGGTGTTAAAAAAAACCTGGTCTTACCATCAATATAATGAAAAGCAATTTTAAACCTTTGGAGGAAGTACAGTTTCTGGGATATACATTGTCAGATGGAATCATTAAACCAGATTCACGATTATAAGCTATAAATGCACCAAACAATAAAACAGAATTAGAATCGTTTTTGGGTTTATGTCAAATTTAATCAAAATTTATACGGATGCTGTTAAGCCATTAAATGATTTACAAGGTAAAGATAAATAATTTGTATGGAATGAAGGAACACAGAAAGCATTTTAAAAAACAAAGAAATTATTATCTATTGAACCACTTTTAGCAACCTTTTATATAAAAATATAATCCACACTTACATGTGACTCAAGTCAAGATTCGATTGGTGATGTACTATCCCAGAATAATCATCATATTATGTGTATCAGTAGGAAATTAACAGAATGCAAACGTAATTATTCAAATATTGAGCAGAGACGTTTGCGATTATTTGGTCAGTGGTAAGATGTAAACTGTTTCTTCTGGGTAATAAATTCAAAATAATAACTGATAATCAACCACTTGAATACATCTTTAAATCATCTAGAGAATTACCACGAGTTGCATCATGCAGAATATTACGCTGGGAATTAACCCTTTCCTGTCTGAATAAAGAATTAAATTGGCATCCTTAAATCACTTTTGCAACTTTGAAATGATAAAAACAAAATGGCGTTTGATAAAACATGTGTAAGAATAATTTGTAT
>MQRK01234868.1:0-11394 GCA_001938485.1 Girardia tigrina
CCACGTAATGTGTTAGTTTATTATATAGTGTAAATTGACCTAATGACGGGATTATTATCTCGAAAAGATGAGATTCAGATATAACTTACTCTACCGGTGAAGCAAATAGTACAGGGTGATAAAAGTTTCCCGTACACATTAACGATTACTTGACCAAGCAATGGTTCAATATTCTATATTCACTAGTTGTCAATATATAGAGTCTTGTGAATGCTTATTTAATATTTTTGAAAAATAATTTTTTTAAAGCTTTTTTAAGAATTATACATGTTTTGAAATACTTTTTCCATTATCAGCAATTATATTTCTTAGTTACATTTCTCTTCTATTTTTATTATTTAATGTTAATTTTTTACTTATTTTAAAAGGAAAAATTAATTAATTTATTTATTTAATATATTATCATTATATTATTATATTGTGTATCTTGGATTATGGGTTAATGAGTGTTTTCACTATAAGTAATGGAAATATGATATAATAATTTTTTTAATACATTATTCCTATCTTTATTTTGATTTTTTTGTCTTTATTCATTTTCCATTTATTTCTTTATTTGTTTCGAAAATTGTCCGTTTTATTTTTATTTAAAATGAGATGTTTGAAATGTTTATAAATTTACAATGTATAAAATTTAGAAAACAGTTAATGAAGGATAAATTAATATTAATATAATACTATATTACTTTCAGGGTGCATCGTCTAAAAGCCATTTGCTTTATTCCAAGACCAAAGGCTTAGTGGAAGACGCAATTACGGAATTAAAATTCCCAAACTTATTTATTTATCGACCAAAGATGTTGCTCGGTAATCGAGAGGAAGTTCGGTACGGCGAAATACTTTTCAAAGCAATTGTCAAACCGATTTCATACTTAAGTCCGACTCTTATGTCTACACCCTTTGAAACCCTTTGTCGAGCTATGGTAAATTGTTTTGTGAAGAATTCCACAAAATCAGAACAAATCGGAGATTCGTGTTGCACCGAAATTTTTGAAAACGATTCGATATTTAAATTGGCGTCAGAAAAATAAATTAAATTAAAAATAAACATAAATTAAAGAAAATAATTTTATTTTGAAATTATTTATTTTTTATCTGAGTTTTGTTATATTTTCGTCGTTCATTCTCTATGGTGTCGTGTTATGTTTTGTTAAAATATTTAAGTAAAATGATTAATTAGTAGAACCTCTCTTGTATAAATATTTAATATCAATTATTATCTTCTTAAGTTCTAATAAAAGAGAATATGAATGAAGGTATCAAATGAAGTTTCAAAAATTTATTATGATTCTCCATAACTCTTGAAATTCTACTTTCAAATAATTTCATCTAGATGACCAAAGATTCTACTAAACAGCTTCCTTCGTATTTAAAAAAATCAGTTCATAAATATGAAAACAGAGCTTGAACAGATAATAACATATTAACATTGAGGTACGGGAAGTTGTTGACCGGTGGAGTCTTGGGGGTGCTCATGAACTGGTTGAATCCAGTGGCCACCAGTCGGCGTGCATGCAGATGTCGATTTCTTGACCAGCTCGTGAGAGTCCCAGACCGGTGTCGCCATCTGCGTGACGATCGGTTCATCACCTTGTGCCCGATGGTCCACTTGAAGAGTTCGAGTGAATCGTTCGTGTACCGATCAACCGAGTGAGGCGGTGGAAGGTCAGGCCCGACCGGTTTCATCTGTGTAGGGGTCGAAAATAACGACAAGATTCAAAAATTAAATTCGTTAAAAGCATTTTTTGATAGAGACATTACACCAGATTTGAAATTGTTTCATAAACAACAGTTTAGTAAAACACAACTATTTTTTTATTGTTTTATTTTTTTAATAAAATTTATGGCATTAATTTCACAGAAGCACCACAAACATCTTATAACTGATACAATGGAATGCCAAGTTTTATGTCAAACAAGAATCTTGAAATTTACAAGAGTCAAAGATTTTTTTGATATTAATAATAACATGTGAAACTTCATTATTTATTAAACATGATAGTATATTAAAGATACGATAAGTCTTATAATGATGGGAGACACTGTTAATTTTCGTTTCAAAAACAAGTGTTAAGACCTATTAATCCTACACTTCTAATGTTCTGTAATTTGACAATATTAATTTATTATTTTGAAATATATTTCCGGTTACTATTGACATTCCAGAAATTTATTAAATAAGGAAACATTTACATGAAAAAAAGAAAAGCAAATATACAAGAAAGTTAGAAGAAAATATTAATATACAGGGTGATCATAAAGTAACTAACGGGTTTTAAACTGAAATAACTTTTGAATTATATTGTATTTCTTGGTAATTTTAAAGGCATCTTGAAGCTTATTCTTTAAAATTTAATTAAAAGTACATTTTGTTAAATGTATTAATTGTTGTTATTGTTTTAAGCGTAAGATTCAAAATGGATGTAAATCAGCGTGTAAAATTGTTATTTTATTTGCGAAGCGTGAGTCAGAGACTTTAGTGAGAAGAGAATTTCAATGACTTAAATAGAAAAATATTCCAACCGAAAAAAAGTATTAGAAGCATCTTCAAAAAGTTTGAAAAAACAGGAAGCTTTCTAAATGCCCCAAAATCTGGAAGACCACCAATTGATGATGAAAAGAAAAATGAGATAGCAGAACATTATCAGCAAGAACCCCAGTCTTCTATCAGGAAATCGTTGTCAACTCTGAATTACCCTTATGGAACTGTTCAAAAAGTATTACAAAACGACTTTAAAATATTCCCCTACAGAATTCAAGCCACGCAACTTTTGTATGAAGAAGACGTTAATGTGTAAAACGTTAATTCAATCGATAGATGTAGATGAAATTTTTCTTAGTAACCTGATATTCTCCGATGAGTCAACTTTCCATCTTAACGGCATTGTAAACAGACATAACTGTTGCATTTGGAGCACTGAAATACCAACCAAAACATATCAGAGGTCACAGGCTAGTGAAAAAGTTAATGTTTTTGGATGGGGTTGTCTCCAATTCGTGTTTATGGGCTCTTTTTTATTGAAGGAAACATAACAGCGGCGCTTTACCTGGATATGTTAAAAAGTTGCTTTATGCCATCGTTATCAAGAACATGCAAACAGAAAGCTGTGTTCCAGCAAGATGGAGCACGTGCCCATTATTCACTGATTATGTGACAATTTCTGGATAAAGCGTTTCCAAAACGTTGGCTGGGACGATGTAGTCCATATGTATGGCCGACCAGGTCACCTGATTTGACACCACTCGATTTTTTGTATGGGGTGTTTGAAGAATGAAGTGTTTAAGAGAAAACAAAAAACAATTCAGCAATTTAAAGATTTTATTTGTCAAGAAGCTGTAAAAATAGATGGTGAAATGTTCGAAAATGCAATTAAGTCTTTTCATGGACGCCTTTAACATTGTATTGATGTCAATGTTTATTCTATTGAATATTATTAAATTTTAATAAAAGCGTTTTAGTTATTTAAAACCATTTTTTCATAATGCTTTGCCAAAAAAAGTTATTGTAGTTTAAAACTCGGTAGTTACTTTATGATCACCCTGTAGATAATAAAATATTATACAACTTGTAAGGAATATTTTTGAATGGTATTTATTGTGTGTTGTTTGGTATGTTGTTTTAGGATTGTGTTTCTCCCACCCAGATGGAAGATTGATGTTTTAAAAAATTTAAAATGTCAGAATATTTAATCAATTATTAAAATTTAAACAACCAATTTTAAAATTAAATTAATATTTCATAAATGATATTTTAATAATAATTTTCTTAAAATAAATAAAAGCTATTTTTAATTTAAAGTATAAATTATTTTTGTAATAATTAAATTGTAATTTGAATTTGTTCAAATAATAAGACGTTAAAGAATATTATTAAAAAATTATCAATCAAGAACGATGACGAGCTACGTAAGTTTTACGGAAAATTGTTGTAGTGGCAATTCAAATTGTGAAGCAAATAAATGTAATGAAAACTCAATTAATGTTCTTAATATGGTGACCAATGACCACGTGACTTCAAACATCAGAGGTCCAGAAATATTCGACGGATCTAAGTCAAAAGTTGAGGAATTTCTAAAGAGCTTTGACAGATGTGTAAAGATCATGGGATTTTCAGAAGAAAGAAGAGTCTTGTTGGTGACAGAATTCATGACTCCGGAAGCTTTAAACAAATACGAGAATGCACAGGGAGATACATGGGAAACAAAAATTCACCAGAGAGAAGAACATTCTGGGGATAATAAGGGAAATTGTTGAAATAAAACTTGGATCAAACGACCCATCAACCGTATTCCGGAAAATAGACAAACTAGTTGAAAAACTAGTAGAAAAGAAATTAAGGAAAAAAAAGATATCAGATTTAGTATATACTAACGCTGTAGATGATAGAGAAGTGAAGAGAGAAATAGCTTTGAGAGGTATCTCGAAAGCTGAAGATGTCGAATTTATACAGAAGAAAATATACGATTTCAATTCAAAGAGTAAAGAACTTCACAGATGGCTAGGTGCAACCGGATGAAATCTGCTCCAATTAATACATCCACACCGGAATTTTTTTCTGACAGGATGAAATGGAATATGTTGTAAGTGTTTCCATCTGCGACACTTTTCTCTCCAATCGCAAACACTAATTCCATCCGATATGTTCTTTATGGTTAATGCTCTAAAATTTATACATATCTTCCGATTTGCACTCAAAAGTTTGAGATCACTAGCATACACTTCAATCTTTTCGGTATTTCCTCCAATCACGTTCACCGTCATTTTCTTTCTGAGACCTACTAAGTTTAATTCGTGAGCTACTCTATGACTAACGTAGCTTACACTGCTCGCATCGTTCAATAGAGCATTCACGGCATCTCCTTTCCATTTGCTGACAACAACACTGGAACTGTTCATAACGTCACATATTTCGACTGATTTCGAATTTCCTTTCCGTCTTCAAATTGCGGACTCATTATCATATTCATATGTTCACTCTCACTTGTCTTTGTTGTTCTCACTGCGTCATCTGTTTTGATTCTTTTCTCATCATATGTAGCAATCGGTGATGCTTCCCAGTACAATCCGTTGCCATACAAAATTTTGGCTTTCTACATATCTTAACGCTGTGACCGGGCTGCAAACAATTAAAACATAATCTTTTTTCCAAAGCCACATCCCGACTCCGATATACTGTGAGTTTTTTTAATGGTTCACATTGATTCAAATAATGATTTTCTTGACAATATCTGCAGACTATATTTTTATTCCTTGATCCATTGTCTGTCGATCTTTCTGATATAATCTTATCGCTATCATTGAAAAATGTATTCTTTTTCCTAGTTTCAAAATTCGACTCCTTTAAAACTTCTTCCGTCTTCTTCAAATACGACAATTCCTTTTTCAACCATCCTGTCATAATTTCTATAGTTGTTTCATTAGTCTTCTTCTGGGCGTAGTCAATTTATCGTTCCCAGTTTCTTGCTAATAATCATGTGATGAAATGCTCCGTCCTTCTTATCCTTGAACAGAAATAGCAATTGATCCAAGACAATAACAGCTTCCAAATCCTCTATACAATCTTCTCTTATTGAGTGCAATTTTCGGAGTTCCCTCATAACGTTAGGGGCATTTCTCTCTTCTCCCCCATATTTTTTTCTAATCGTTTGAGGGCTTTTCCAAAAGCTCCATCATTAAATCCAAGATTTTCAAATATTGATTGGGGCTCACCAATAAAACTTTGCCGCAGATATAACAGTTTCTCTTTCTCAGACATTAGACTCTCTTCTAAGCAAACTTGAATTGTTGCGCATCAATTTTCGTAATCTTTATGTGCTCCTTCAAACTTGGGTAATTCCAACGGTCTTAATGAATATACTTGAAACAGATTCTGATTTCTTCCGATTTGCTGGGACTTCTATTTCCTTTTTTATTTGATCTTCAAAAATTTTCTGAAATTCGTCGTATTTTTCTTCCAATTCTTCTCTTTCTTTCAACAATCTTGCAACTTCATTGTGGTGACCCAATTCCTCACCCACTAACATTAAATTTTCAAATCGGCCAATCATAACATCAAGATCCTTTTCGTACTGCGCACAACTTGTTCTAATATCTGACTTCTTCCTGTGTTCTTCTAATGCTTGGTTTCTTACACGCGTTAACGATCTTTTCCAGGTTGTCTTCTGTTTCTTTCCGTCTTCCCATTGAACTTCCAGTCTCTCAGCTGTATTATGATCGCTTTCTCCTCGTAATCTAAATACCAATTGGATGGTCGATCCTTGTGGAATGTTGTAGTCACTGAAAGTATGATCACCTTCCAATAAGAGCATCTGATGCTTTGACGAAATCCCTTCTCTGTTCTGAATTTTCTCCTTTATTTTCTTTATCGTGTCTCTTGGTTCGACCTCTAACGTTTTTGTCTTGCCACTGATTGTTTCAATGAATATTTGAATAATCTTGAATTTTACTTCGTTTTTAAGAACTACTTTATTTAATTCTACACAATCCTCACTCAGACATTCATCAAACGAGCTTTGAGGGACAAATTTTAACCCGGTGCTGGGCCCAATTTCAAGACGGTGTAATTTGCCACTCAAAACTCGTATTGATTTCAACATAAAATTATCAATTTCATAATCAATATCTCCAAACATGCTCGACTCATTTTTCATCATGGGGAGAAATGATCGAGACTCAAAGATAATCTTCAATATCCACGATAAATTCGCATTCATTCCATACACGTCCGAATTATTCTCCATCAAGCAAATTATTTTTATTTATGGGGGAGAATAGTTGAAAATAAAATTCAAAAAGGAAAGAACAACACACAAACCGTGAAAACTGAGCGCGGCAACCACGCTCTGCTACCAGAAATGATCGCATAGCGGCAATTTGAGCGCGGCAGCCATACCCAGAGTTCAACAACTCGTATTTTGTTCTCGTTTTAGATTTGTTATTTCTGCGTGTTAAATATATTCTATTTAGATATTTAATTTTATAAGCAAACAACACACATACTGTTTCCAATGAACAAGAACCGCAGTCAACATAATCCCAAAGAAATAAGTATCTGTCAGTTGATGATTTTCCACAATTTGGGAATATTATCATTAATTCATTCCACAATATCTTCACAATTTTAATAGGAACTGAATTTTCGTCAATTTCTTTGATACGCAATCTCTGATCGGGAATTCTTACATGATTATCTTCGAATATCTTCATATAATAATCCACATTAAAAATATAGTCGAATGGAAAAGATATCTGTTCTTTTAAATTAGACATTAAATTTCAGTTAATAAATCTAATGAAAAGAAATCGATATTTCAAAAAAAAATTTATTCGTTATCAAATTTCTATATATAATAATACATTAAAACAATGCCAATAATAATTCCAATTCTTTTTCAAATTTACATTTTTTCCATTACAAAAACTAAATTAACTAAAATGTTAGCGTATTAGGTGATCAATAAAAATAAGAAAACAAAACAAATATTTTGTAATTTTCAAAATATTTATTATACAAAATTTACAAGCAATAAATGATCAAATTTTAATTGGGCTTAAACTATTTATGAATTTATATTTTTGGTAGGCTAAGAGAAGATGATTCTTCTACCCAACTATGATTCTAAGAAAAAGGTTATATAAAAATATATTATTAAAATATATAATTTATATTTGAACCGTACTTTTTTAATCAGAATTTTGTCCCACTTTATTGAAAGCACTTCTCAGTTTTTATATTCAATCTTATCAGGCAATTTACAGTTGATCTATTTTTCACACGCAATATAATCTGTTTCTGCTTAGATCTTGACACGAGATATCTTGGTATAATTTTCTTCTTGTACTTTAAAATAAATCTTTCTTTGACTTTTCAAGTAAAAATGTTTTCTTGTTTCCTTTCTTTTTCCAAGCAATTATTGTCGTTCCTTTCTAAAATCTTTCTCTTTTTATACTTTTCTGATCACTTCTTATTCTCCTTTTGGAGATCTCTTCGATCCTGTCGGGCTCATGGTGGAAGCATCGCGCCGGTTTGATCGTGTCTGCGAGCAAATGCGAATAATTCTCAAATCGCCGTTCGTATTCCGCTTTGAGATAATCGATTTGTTGTTTCTGTTGAAAGACGCGAATGACACTCGAACGAAATCGTTTATTCGAGCTGAATAATCTGGAGAAATTTCTGTGATTTTTCAATGAATTTTCGACTCGATTATCGTTGGATTCGCTCTCTGATTCCAATAAATCTTTGATCRCTAAACTATTTAATTCGATATTCGTTTGAAAATTTCATGTCGGATTAAAATAGAATTTTGTGGTTTTAGAAATCGATTCCGAATGGCAAAGATTCTCTTTGTTGTCGATTGTTTGTTGTGATAAATCACCGAGTCTTTCCAAATCGGAATCGGAAGATTCAGAAGAAATAGCCATTGAATAATATTTTATTTAGAAAAAAATAACGAAATTTAAATTAGTTAGCAATATGATTAGATAGCAATTGTTAATGTCGTTTATTTAAACAAATTTACAATTCTTATGTAAAAAAGTAATTACATTCTCATTTGCCAAAATTCAATTTGGATTTCTTTTTTTTCAATACAACTTTTATCTTTAACATGTTCAATTATATTTTCTGTTTTTTTTTGCAAATGTACAACAGCTACAATATAACAGCCTATGCAAAACAACATACAACACAAACAAAAATACTAATTTATAAAAAATATTAAGTCTCGTTACAGTGAATAAAGTCATAATGTTAATCATGTGTGTGGCTACAGAATAATTCAAGAAATAAGAGGAAATTGTAATTATAAATAAAAAATATAGGATTTTATGTATATATATTTAATATTTATAAATACAGATAAAAATTTGTGTCACTACACTCCTTATTTATAAAATTATTCAATCTATTTATCTCCTTCTGATAAATCCTTTATTTCTTTACTTTTTATATTTATATTGTTTAATTAATTTTATCTGATTATTTATATATAATTTATATTTTTAATATGGTAGAAAGTAAATATCTCTATTTAACTTTATTTAATTAAACAAAAATTTTTATTTTACATATTGAATTTATTATTTTATTTATTATATTTGGATATAAATGTCCAATATAAATATTCCAATATAAATGTCACAAGTGTGAATCCTTGTACATTGAAGAGACAAATCGTCACCTCCGTACTAGAATTGCAGAACATACCACATCAAGTAGAAAAAGCTCAATTTGGGACAACATAGTGAAATGTCATGGAACTCAAAGGAGGGTATTTGATAATGATTTTCGGGTTTTGATTAGTAACTTTGATCACAATTATGAAAGGACAATTACTGAAGCACTCTTGATAAAGTTTTTTAAACCTAGTCTAAATGTGCAAAGTGATTCGTTCAATCATATTAGAATATTTTGACGTAACACACTGTGACGTAATGGTCATCTATCTATATAAACAATAACTTTATAAATATATATTAAAATTATTCAATTACCTATATTAAATGGAAGATGGTGATGATAAAATTTGTCCCACAGTATATCATAAAATCCTGTGTAAGGGTTTAAGATTTTAGTTTTGAATTGTAAGCATTGTAATAATTGTTAATAGAATTATATTTTATTTAAAAGTAAATTGCTTTTGTTTTCATTACTAAATATAAATAAATTATGTTACATTAATACGCCAACATGTTAAAATGTAAAGTAGACTATTTATTCTATTTGTTTATGCAACATGTGGATGATTTTTTCAAATATTATTAAAAATTTATATTTTTTTCCATTTTCGTGAGTCTAATCCAATGATTAACCGATATAATGACAAGAATTAATTAAATATAATTACAAATAATACGGAAAATCCAAAGAAAGATATAAGCATTAAATCTATAATATGATATTTATTGTGTAATTTGAATGTTTTAATTATTGTCCTCAAGAATTAATTTATCGATAATTGAATTGTAAAATAATCATAATACACCGAATTTCGAAAAATAATATTTAAATAAAGAAAAACAATTTTCATTTATTGAAATTATTAAAAATTATAAAACTAAATAAAAGTACGAAAATTAAGTGAAATAAACGAATTGTTTAAAGTTTAAACTAATCAATTAAATGATTGGTAATTGTCACAATTAAAAACAACCGGATTTATTGAGGTCACATTATCGGTTGTAAGAATTATATCATATAGAACTTCTATTGTTCACTATTTTAATAGCAATCGTCTCGAGTTACTTTTTCCATTCCATGTTTAATTTAAAGTTTATTTGTCATTTCGTTTAAATGAAATGTTTTAATGATCCGAATTGTAATCAGATTGTACACATACGTCATCGACGATAGTCACCGCACTTTGCACAACATCAAACCATTTCAAATATTAACGAGTGAAAAAAACACATTCATAGATGTGAAAAAAACTGTGTTAATGATTTGTTTTTTATGTGATGATTGAATCATTCTTTATGATAGATCGAAGACGAATTGAAATTCCCGATCGATAATCAAATGATCTTCTTCAATGCCGCAGTGCAGCCGGATCAGAGTAGAATCGATCAGTGCTCCCCGGACCAAGCGGAACGAGTCCTCGATGGGAGAGAAATGTTCCTCTACTTATTGACAGACAGTGAGAAAGAAAGTCGAATTGAAATCGGTTTATATTTGCTGTGGTTGGTTGATCAATAAGAATTATGTTTTGATTCCCAGAATACAGAATCGGTGGTGATATAATGCAAGCGCGTGTTAAATGCACTGATCCTATGTCTCTGTCAATCAACGTACCGCCGCCCATCGCTGACAAAAGAGACGCCAGTAGTTTGGATAATGTACTTCACGATGACGCAATGTGGGTCTGTCCTCAATGCACATTTATAAATGAAAATATTAATATTAATTGTGTCGTCTGTGAAATTCAGCGATAAAAAATTCATATGAAACACAAACAGATGAGAAGACAAATATGTAATTACTGAATAAATAAATATTACAATTCATTTATTAAATTGACTATGTCAGCCGCTCTCATTTGCAAATGTTATTTACGCAATTTTTTTAAATTCAAATATAATTCATCATATTCCCCAAAGACCGAACGGTGGTAGCAGAGACATGGCGCTCGGAAATTTCTTTCTGGGCACATTTTATTTTGTTTAGACTGATCATCATCGTTTCTATGTTTCATTTGACTTTTGTGTATATTTTTATTTTGAATACATTTATTATATTTGTTTTTTATATAAGACGAAGATTGTATATATATATATTAGGGGTATAACTTAGTTTTTTGGATTTTCTAAGAGATGGTGTAACCTTTGTAATAAGCATTATTTTACAGTCGTACGTACAGATTTTTAAAGTGCTGAAATCGAGGCATTAAAATTAAGTAG
>MQRK01234871.1:168-11434 GCA_001938485.1 Girardia tigrina
AGCGACCCGATACAGAGCAATGAGAGAAGGTACCCGACCAGAAGTACGAGAAACCCAACACCAATATACAAATGATTTTCAAAGAGGGGAATGTGATATTAAAATGAATAATTAAAAAAAATCATGATTAATTATAATTGAATATTTGTTTTAATATTCGATGTAATGTAGTTTTTAAATATATATTAATCGTCAATTGCATTTATTGATTTTTGATTATCGTAATATTAATATTATTGTCATAATATAACATTTAATTTCCATTTTGATTTGGTGCATAAGGCTCTTTTTGAAAATGTTTAACGTGAGAGATTGAGTGTGAAGCTTCAATATTAATTTTCGGATCCATCTGAGGCCTTATTAACAAGGCTTTATAGGTTACTCTTTCTCATAAATTTTTTAAATCGATTGCTCAACATATTTCAAAGTAAAAGTGTTCATCTCATCGGAATCTTAATTTCATCCACATTGATGTTTAAATTTTAATAAAGGTTAATGGAAATCAACAATCTTAAGTAGTTACTGATGAGATCGATGGTTATCAGTGAATCACAAAAGAATTTTAAATATGTATTATTTACGAAGTTTTTTTCTGGTCACTTAACATTAAAATATTGCCTTTACAAAATTGTGTTAAGTATTAAAGAATAACACAAAATTCCGCAA
Source organism: Girardia tigrina (assembly GCA_001938485.1). Taxonomy (NCBI): domain Eukaryota; kingdom Metazoa; phylum Platyhelminthes; order Tricladida; family Dugesiidae; genus Girardia; species Girardia tigrina. The sequence goes on from MQRK01234871.1 coordinate 835, forward strand.
TCAACGTAATTGAAAGATAATTTAAATTTGACATTTATAAAACCTTCACATAACCTTTCAAATGTGACTCAAGGTTTGTAAACAAGAAAAAAACGTGCATAATATTAAATTAGTTTCGATATAATAAAATCATTATATTAAGAACACCAACATGGGTTTTCGAACTTTTATTTTCAATACAATTAGAATTGTCTTTTGGACAACTCTCAGCAAAACTTTCGTAATTCGACATCGTTCTAAATTGATAACTTTTAGTTAATGTTTTTTAATAAACAACTATTCGAACAAATTTTTCCTTATTTTCAGATTTTATTTTTAAAGTTCAAATTTTGTAATTTTAGTAATAATTTTATCTAGATATTAATTCTATTAAAAAGATTTTATGTAAAGAAAGAACATATATTTAGTTTAAAACTTAGTTAAAAGCTATTTACTTTATTTAAATTTTTAATATTAAAATTTGAAACAATTAAATATTTTTAAAGTTTTTGAAATATCTTATGCTGTACTTTAAAATGCAAATTATACTCGAATAATTATTTATCGTGAACATCCAAAATATCAATTTTCCATCTGGGTGGGAGAAACACATTTCCAAATACTAAACTCAACATACAAAATTCAACATACCAAATTTAAAATATTCCTCACACATTACTTGACGCGACTTATCCTTAATTTTTATGATCATGGCCATTGAGGTCCTCAAAGTAGGATGTTTTGTGTTTGAAGGTGTATGTTGATTTGGAAATGTGTCTCTCCTACCCAGATGGATGATCAATGTTTGAATTCTTATTATCTAAATATATGTAATGTTTAAATTTATTTTTAATTTCAAATAATTTTAAAATTTTAAATAAGTTAATTAATTTTTACAATATTTAATAAATAAATCAAATTAATATTTTTTAAATAATTAATAATCATTTTAATTATTATCCAATAAGTTTTGAGTAAATATTTTATTAAAATATTTATTTCCCCATTTGCTAAAAAATAATAAGAATTAATTCATTAATCAATTTAGTTAGAATGCACTCGTACGAAAGCTTTGACAAAGATTGTCTTAAGGACAATCAAAATTGTTGTTTAAATAAGAATATGAAAAGTCAAATTGGTGTTCTTAATATAGGGAATGGTAGGAAAATACTTTTCTCTTCGATGATCTGTTGAACAAACAAACTAAAAGATTCAGTTTTGAACAACTATGAAAACTTATTTTAATCATAATTTCAAGATAAGAATACTTATCCAATTGAGAAGACTGGAAACAGAATTAGGGTATTAGTTTTAGGAAGGGTTGTTTCACAGATTACAGCAAGAAACAAAGTATTTAAAAAAAGAGGAAATTGATATTTTTGAATTTACAAAATAGTTAAATTACAAAATTAAGAGGAGAATTTGATCTATACGAATGAGGTTCTGAGTACCAGATGGCAACCAGCATCTCTTCAACGTGCCGGAAGTCGATTATAGGGCAGTCGTGCACCAATCGAGTTCAAATACCACCGGTCGACACATCGTTATGTGTCGGGGTTGTGACCAATTCATGGCGGTTCCCCGTTGCGTGTCATCCACCGTATGACGAGCGGTACCGTCCGGAGTGACAAGCAATGCGGTCGTCCCGTCCACCCGATGTCTGTCGATCCAATTAGTGAGGTCAAGTCAACCCGTTGTACACTACCGGATGGGGTGTGGTAGTACCGGGTTCTGTCCGACAAGTTCAGGTTGCTGTTGAGCGGTATGATTGCGCGGATGCCGCTTGAAGTTGTGATTTGTAATTCAAAATAAACAACACACCATAAGATACATTATTGAGCAAAATTTATTTGTTAATTCAAATTTTTGTGCATCACTATAATATTTAAACAAATGTAATTTTTGTACAGTCCGCTATGCGGTTTAAGTGATTTTTTGATTGATTTATATTCCTAAACCGGTGGGACCGATAATCACAGCAGCAATGAAAGAACGTTTGATTTTTCAATCCGGAGAGACATGTGGTATTGAAGTCGATTAACTCTTTAAGGCCCATCATGCTAAAATACATTTCATTATACGTACTTTTACACGAATAAAATTAGTAAGCGTTTTAAACTAAATATTTGTAGCGACAACTAAAATATAATTTTTATTTAATCAAAAAAACTCGCTTTCAATCTTTGCGCCAAAACATTAGTTCACTTAAACAAAACTGTTTTTTGCATCACAATAATTAACTCTATACAACAATATTTTTTGTTATATGATTTATTTATTTCAACGTCCACAGCCCTTTAAGAAGTTGACCATACACTCCTGTCTGTTGACCTGAGATTAAATTATTACATAGATGTGACAATATACGAAAAAGGAATGTTGTACAACTTTACTATTCTATTGAAACATTTTTTCTCGACGTTGAAAAGCTTTTGGACTTAAATTAATACACAGATTATCATATGTTACGGTTTAACAAATCATTATTAGTTTTATTTTATGTTACAAAAGTGTTTGAAGTAATTTTTGAAATAATAAAAACATAAGAAATTTAAAATAATGTTATTAAACAATATGTGTAGCTTTTTTTAACACTTCAAATATTGATAAAAAATATTGGAGACCCTTTTAAGTCAGCTCGAGTTATTTTTACTATTCTTTATAATCATTCAATCAGTTTATCTGTCTGATTGGTCAAAAACTTTTAACAATCATTTCTCTCACTTTTCATTATCACATAGAGCTGTTATTTTTAGAACTTATTTACTCATTACATTTTAATCATTTAGCAAAACATTTGCCAGTTAATGGATTAATTAATCTAAAAAGATGAACCTAACAAATGAAACGGATTAGAATTGACAATCAGCAATAAAACGTTGCATGGTGAACTCCGGAGCGGTGTCGGTGGAGTCACTTCGATCAGCGGTGCGCCTTCGGTTCATGCACGATAGCACGGACGCAGTTCAACCGGTTTATTCCGCCGCGGTACGGTGCGGTCTTGTGAACACCGCATGAAGTTCTGTTCACGATAAAAAATAAGAAAAGGGAGAAATGGACTATTTTTTATCGAAATGATTTCCATAATTTTTAAGTTTAAATTACATTCATTTTTTTTAATTGTAGACACTTAAACAGATGCAGTAAAATGCTTTCACATATAGAATTAAAAGTGCTGTGAACCGGTCTATTCACAAACGGCAGCTCTACACATCAGAAGGTGGAAAACAACCTAGTTTTAAAATTTTGAGAGCTCTAAAGTTATTCGATTTTACTGATGTGGGTACAGTGAAGACACATTCATAAATGAGTGTGCCAATGTTCTTGGTTTAAATTAAAAGGAAGTCGCTGAGCTACCAAAGTATCGTCAACGTACTTTTGAGACCTCTACTATCTTGGTTTATGCGTTTTGCAAGTCAATCGCAGATTTTACACTCATGTTGTATCAAGTTGATACTATCAACTGGCAGTTGAATTTTTGCAATATCCAGTTCACATTGTAAATGTCGAACGTATTATAATTGTTTGTATTAAAATACAAACTCATCAAATAAAAGCGTGATTTTTAATAAATATTTTATATTTAATTAACTTGCTTATTACGGGGTTTTTCTGTAGTAAATAATAATTACTTCTTTAATAATCATCAGTTAAAATATTAAAAATTAGATGCCAGGTCGTTTCATTGCAGTTGTCTCATCACAGATCGTTCCATCACACTTTTTCCTGTAATTTTATCACACACAGATTGATACTTTGAATATTACATTTGATTTAATTTAAAATTCATTTAATAAATATTCTTTGTCAATCATATCATCATTATACATAATATATTATTATCATAACAAATGAAAAATAATATGAAAAATAAAATAAAAACAAGGAAGTTTTGCTAAAAACTTTTATTATTTAGGGCCATGATAGCTGAGCCATAGCTCGAAGAAAATATCAGGCAGTGGGAGTGTCCATAAAGTTTAACAGCTCGCCGAACACATTCTTTAATCGGCAAATACTTCTTCTTTGGTGATTGATATCTTCCAGTTTTACCTTGAAAAAACACTGATGTCTACATTGCAATCTCCTTTTTGACTCCATCAAAAATTGTCTATATTGAATGGTAGTTACAAAGTAAAAAACTATGACATCCTTCACAAACGTTTGAAGTGAGTGTTATTCCTTAAATATTCAAATTCCGTTTGTTCCACAATACTGGATGGAATAAAGCAATTTCGTAATTATTTCAAAGACCTGCAAGTCACCTACCACGAATGTATGTGAACTCAAAGTCGGTTGTCAGCTAATGAATACCAGGATATTGTGACATAGAGGAGACTTATTCATCAAAGACTTCGATTATTGAAATATATATTTTTTATTTATTTTCCTTTTTTCCTTTTTAAACAATTAATTCTGTTAAAAAGATTTAAATTTAAAATAAGTAAGAAATTTAAAAAATCTATTACAAATACATTGTGTGCCCATTAAATACTTGGAAGGAAGTAGAAAAGAACATGTCACAGGAATGATTTTTAACCAACATTGGTTGGTGTGTATAAGTATTTAATTTTCTATATAAGACATATTATTTTGTACACAATCTTTTCAACGTCTTACCACCTCCAAGAAGGTATTTTCGTAGACAATGACGAGCTGATTCTCCAGGAATTCTTGCACAACCTCTTTTGATTCTGCTTTTCAGGTAAAATGTCTACCTCGTCTGTGTTTCTTGATATGAAAAAATAAATAAAAATCACTTGGGACTAAGTCTGGTGAATAAGGTTGGTTTATGAGGATGTGGAAATCAACCTTCTCGATTTTCCTTGTAGATAATGTCCTTGTGTGTATTGACGCAATATCCTGGAGAAAATAGAGATTGCATTTGCTGAATTTTCGTCTGGATTTCTTGACTTTCTGGACTTGCTCAACATTAGTTTCGTGGTTGTGTTCTGACGAAAATTCAGAAAGAGACATTTTTGAAACTTAACAACAATAAAAATATTATTTAAACTATCTTTTGCCTAAATAAATGTCTGAGGGACGATTTTTAATTTTTCTGCACAAACCAATAATATCTAAATATGGATTGCATTGCCGGTTTTCGGTTTACCGTTAAACCCGTAAATCTACTAAAAACAGTTACTGAATTTGCCGGTAAATTTCCCGTCAATTACCGGTAAATGTAAGAATTAAATTAAAGATATTAAACCAAGAAATATTTAAGAAAATTTATTAATAGTATTAACTTATAGTAATAAAAAGATAATTTGTTTCATTATTCACTTATGAATATACATTTGTTGTTCGTATTTATTTTAAATAATCGCTTTCATTTCGAACGATTTGAAATTCAAATCAAGAAAGTAAATTTCTTTTGATTCTTAAAAATTGAGGTAAGAACAATTGCACTGTAATGCAACCATTTTATTTTTTGGTGGATGTTTTACTTAATATTATTTTTAATAGTGCATGCAATAAAGAACCTATGAAAACTAATAACTTGAAAAATGAAAATCAAACAAACAAATCATCGGGGAGTTATTTTACAGTCTACTGATGGAAAGTAGAGGAAAATGGGCATTCTGCCCACAACCCCCCGGGGGTGGGTAGCCCGTTGCCATGGCAACGGTCGTGGTTACCATAGCAACGGTCACGGTAAACATAGCAACGGTCATGGTTACCATAACAACGGTCCCGATCACCCTAGCAACGGTTCCGGTCACCCTATCAACGGTCGCGGTTACCATAGCAACGGTAACCAACGGACATTTTTCATTAGCAACGGATACAGTGACTCAAGGCGGTTTTAACCATGGTAACGGTTACCATAGCCATAGCAAAAGTGACCCTTTCCATAGCAACCGTTGAAAAAAGTGCTATTCGATCACTGCACAGTGCCCAGATGTGCTAATCGATATTTTTAAAGTGCTAATCGATAGTGCACATCGTGTCGCACATTTTTAATGTGCTAGCACAGTGTTTTTCAAGCTGCACATGTGCAAAAGTGCAAAAATCAATACATAAAATTTTTTAAAAGTGCTAGTGTCAAAAATTGTTATTATGTGTTTGATGTACATTTTGATTCTCAATATGAATGTGCAATTAGAAATTTCATATATCGATTACTTTTTCCAATGATTAACATAATGTGCAAATTTACACAAAATGCATATCGATTTTAGGCCTAGGGAGAGACAAAAGAAAGCAGAATGTCAAAAATGTGCTGATGCATTTGAATAGTAACCCATATACGTACATTCAGATTTCCATATCAACATTTTCAAAAAAGTGTTGGAAAATCGATTTTTTCGAATATTTCTGAAATTCTCAAAATAGTGTTCAAAAATCAATTTTTTCGTATATATGTATGAAACCTCTATGATATATGTATGTTATTTACCATCAAACAATATCTCAGGAATTGCCTAATGTACCCCAGCCTAGGCATCAACAATCAAAAGTACCTTGGTTACCGTAACCAAGATACATAACCTTTTATTTTACATGTAAAGACCACATGTATTAAACTCCTATAGTACTTAAAACATGCATCAACATTATAAATAACATCTAAATAATCAGTTAGGTACCTGAGTCTAGGCATGAACCATCAAAAGTACCTTGGTTACGATAACTATGATACATAACCTTTTAATAATATATATAAAATCTACATGTAAAACTCCTATTGTACTTTAAACTTACATAGACATTATACATAACATGTACATGATCTGCGAAAGTAGCTGAGTCTATACATCAACTATCAAAGCACCTTGGTTACCGTAATCATTTGACATAACCTTAATATTATATATAAAAACCTATGGAATACATGAAACATACATAGGCTTTCTAGACAACAAACATAACAACATGCACTTCCTATACATCCTTCGTTTCAAAATATTACATTCATCATGCATTTGTTAGGCACTCATCATGTCAAAGAATTGCATTCATTATGTTAACGAAATTTGAATTTTAATCAATATTTTAAATTTCTAATCAGACATCTGTCATTATTTCAAAATCCTATTAAGAAAATGGTGAGTTTTTTTCAGCTCCGTAAATAAATAATTTTTTTAGAATTCAAATTTTTCCCAATACTACAAATATAATTTCTCTTCACAAAAATATTTTATATTTCCAACATGTGAGGCAGTGTACAGAACTAGTTTTGAAGAATTTTACAATGACCATAAACAACATCTAGTTCCTTTCACCAAATCGAAAAAGAATATATTCAAAGAAAATATGTCGAAGATGATTCAAGAGAAAATTCCTACGAAAATTCAACCATGTTCATTATACAGATGCTGCATGGCAAATGTTCACAATCCAAAAATTTTTCATGATACAATGCAGCGTAATTATGGATAGGTGTTCAATAGATGTGAGTATTACATTTGTACAGTATGTCAAAATGCAAGTAGTGGTGACTATCATCAATTCTATGATATCATCAAGGACCATTTGTGGGACTTTTCAATAAAGTCCAAGAAGACTATCTTCCAATCTTCAACGTATCCAGTTCTCGAAACCAATAAATGTTTCGAATGTTCCAGTTGAGAAGAATGTGTTAAATGTCATAATTGAGAAGAATCTTTCAAATACGACAAAATTTCCCTTAAAATATATAAATGTTACAAATTTTCCAATAGTGATACATGTTTCAAATGCTGCCAAGGCGATAAATATTCCATCAAAACGTGCAAATAATACAAATATCATAAATGTTCCATCAAAATGTTCAAGACATAAACCAATTCATAAAGCTTCATTGAATAAGAAGGTACGTCAATATGTGATCAAGGCTCGGCATGATAGCCTAGACAGCCTTGGCAGCAAGGTTATAAGTCTCAATGAGTTTCTGGAATATTCCAAGAAGGAAACCATGAAGATTCTAAAAGACAACATGGTTGATTTCAAAGCTATCAAAGTCAACCTTAAATTGGAGGCAACATTCACCAATGTTGATGATGAATTATCACCTAGAGCCTTCACGACCAAAAACAGACCAATGTTAGTATCTGATGATATTATGAACTGGCTCAATGAAGAATATGCCAAGATAATGAAGTAAGCTGATGAGAGCAAAGAAAAGAAGAACGCCTTCTAAGATCTCAAATATCGAAACGTGATGGAAGTATCGAGATTTGTAAACGATGATTTACACATTTCAAAGGTGATGAAGTTATAATCAAGTTTGAGGAGCACAAGGCTTATTGCAATAACAATTATTGCATCCGAGCGGAATTTACAAAGGAAGATTATATCGAATTCAAAGAATATGAAAAGATGCAGAAAGTTCCCATTATTATATATTATGACTTTGAAGTCATTCTAAGCCCAGTTCAAACATTCGATCCGGATCCACAACTTAGCAGTACGACAGCATACCAGTATCATGAGCTATCATCATACTGTATGTATGCATTGGGTATTGACAAGGAGCCATTCCTATACAGAGGTCCAGATGCAGCGGAACATTTTATGAAACGTATGGAGACTTACGCCCACACAATTGAAGACATGTTACAGCAACACAAGTTCAACATGATAATGACATGGCAAGAAAAGAGTGTGGATGGAACCAGGCAACACAATGCTACTTGTGTGAAAAACCATTCACAAAAGACAATTACAAAGTCAAAGACCATTGTCATTTCACTGGAAAATATCGAGGATCAGCATGAAATAACTGCAATTTGCGCTGTAAAACATGTAAAATGTTCGTGTTGTTTTCTACAATCTTAGTGGATATGACTCCCATTTCATAGTTAGAGAACTTAGGAAGATTGAAGGGAACATAGATGTTATTCCAAACAGTGAGGAGAAATACATCACATTTACCAAGCATGTGGGAAGAATTAAACTCCAATTCATCGATAGTTTCCGATTCATGTCATCATCGCTTGACAGCCTTGTCAAGAACCTTCCAGTAGATGAACTAAAGGAAACTAAAAAGTTCTTCCCAAATACATTTGATATGGTCAAAAGGAAAGGAGTATTCCCCTATGACTACATAACATCATGGAGATCACTGGATGAAACAACATTACCAGCTAAAGAAGCATTTTACAACAAGTTGAACGACACCGACATTAGTGATGCCGATAATCAACATGCACAAAATGTCAGGCAAGCTTTCAAATGCAAAACACTTGGGGAATATAGTGATGTATATCTCCAAACAGATGTACTGCTTCTTACGGATGTCTTTGAGAGCTTTCAGGATGTGACACTTAAGAGACACAAGTTGGATCAAGCTCAGTTCTTTACATCACCATGTATGAGTTTGCAGCAATACTGACCAATCAGAAGTGTTTTTGGGTAATCGCGATCGTTGCTGTCTAGGCTAGGGTACCAAGAACGAATCAGAAGCGTTTCCAAGTGAGCCAGAGCCGTTGCTAAGGTGATCGGAACCGTTGCTGCCTAAGGCTAAGATGATCGGAACCGTTGCTATGGTAACCGTGACCGGTGCCATGATGACCGCGACCGTTGTCATGGCAACGGGCTACCCTCTCCCCGGGGGTTTGTGGGCAGAATACCCATTTTCGGCCTACTATGGCAATGTAGGAATATGCAATATCGAAGGATGTGTTAAGTAAATCAGAAGTAAATGCAGATAGTATACACCATCATTTAAAAACCCAGCACAACATTAATTTGTTAAAAAGAGAACAATCTGAAGCAGGTTTCAACTCACAACTCCATAAAAATTCAATTGTTCCAGTTCCAGAACTACATTAAAAATTTACAACCCCTATATCTAAATAATTGTAAATATAAATATAGTCAGACCTCTCGTATCCGTCAGGGTCGGTTTTTTCGAAAACGTGACGGTTTGAGAGGGTGAAGGTTAAGAGAGAGATGGATACAAGAGGTCTGATTGTATATGTAAATTAATTATTTTCAAAATTTTGTATTGTAATTATTTTTTTAATTTAAAACTTTTTTCCAATATTTATATATTAATTCTGTATTTAATGTTATATATATATATATATATATATATTTCAAATATTGTGTTTTCTTTTGAATAAACATTTTATTAAACCTCGTTAAAATCTAATATTTATTATGATATTTTTTTCATATAGTATTTACTTTTTAAAGTTTAATAAATTCTGTTAAACTATTTTCAGATCTTATATTTAAATCGTTTCCAAATCTATTTTATTTAATAATTTTATTATTTCCAATTTAATTCGTTTTGCTTTAAATCTAATTAATCACAAGTTTCATTTTATCTAAAACATTTATTTTAAAATATTATTAATATTTAAACTTTCACGTATTTTACAATAAATTTCTATTTTTTAAGTTTATAATTTAATATCAATTTAAAATGATTTTTTATCTTTAATTCAAATTTTTAAAAGAGACTTCAAAAATCCTAACCAATCCACAAAACACATGAGTTAATTTTCCTATTTTCTAAAACATCATCAGCATGAGAAATTTCAGGTGGCAGCTTGATGCTCGTAGGTTCTTTAAGCTAGTCTTATTTTGGAATTTACAATTCTTAGACTTCTGTTTTGTGTCCGGTAGATAGAGAGAGCATGATTTCGTTAAAGTAGGGGAAAAATGGGCATTCTCCCCACATGACCCCCCC
>MQRK01234878.1:10526-32236 GCA_001938485.1 Girardia tigrina
AAATCTTCGTCAAACCGAATATGCTGAAGGAGACGCGCTGGATGCGCTGAATTTAATGATGATATTGTTGAAAAACAGTTCTCTCTACAAAATAACAACGTGGAGACACGGAATCCCAACCAGGTCCTAAATTGCAGGGCGATGTAGTAAAAATCATTTTGAGATTCAGTAAAAATACAATTGTAATATCGAATAAAATATTCAATTAAAACATAAATTTATAAATCGAATAAAAATCTTTATAGATAAACAATTTAAAATTTTTATTTTTTAAAAACAAAAATTGATTATTATTGTAAAATTAAAAGATTTATTTATTAAATTAAAAAAATGAAATTGAAGTTGCTTTAATAAAAAATTAATGTATAGAACGACTCTTTTAAGATTTGATTATTTTGGAAATTTAGAATATTGTTGTACGTGACTTGAATAATTTTGATGAATGAATTTTTTTGTCGAGAATTTAATTAAAATTATTCTTCTCTTAGTAATTAAAATTTTGTGGTGAGAATTTTAATTGAAATATTTATTTATAAAGAAATTGTGTGAACGTGACTTATGGAATTTGTTGTGAAATAATTTCGAATCAAATTAAGTTTTTTTGAAAAAGCTTTTTTAGAAAATTTAAATTTGAAATGAGTTTCAAAAAGAAATACACAGGTAAATTTTCTACGAATAATTTACTAAATGAGCCGACGACGAATTTTAACAATAAAAGCAATTATTGGTTTGTATAAGAAATTTCATCGATTATAACTTGAAACAACCTTTTATCAGCGAGATGAAACAGGAAAATATTCAAATTTTAGAAGAGACGAATATTAACCAAACTGCATTATTAGAAATGCTAGTGATCTTAATTTTCAATAGATCGTTTATTTAATTATATCGATAATGAGTTGAAGTACATTTGTAAAATGGTCGAAGTTTTTAAAGATATCGAATTTTCTCTTAGTGTTTCCGATTCTAATTTGAAACATCTCTGTCCGATAACACCAAAAACTATTTCGGCAGTCGATACGCGGTTGTTTATGCATCTATTGGATTTTCAAGCCAAGCTCGAATAGATTTTATGTAATTCATCAACAAACCAGTGACTCAAACCCCACTTGTCAACGATATATTGAAAATTTTCATTATTTGAAATCGAATTTAAAAAAATAATAAAATTATTAAAAATATTATGGAATTGGATAATTCTAATAAAAACTGAAACTTGAAATTAGTTTAATAAATATAAATTTTCAAAAGAGGAAAATACAGAATTTTCTTAACTTTGTGAAGGTTTATTTACATTATATATCACTTTATCATACGACCTACGTAGATTTTCGTATCACTAATAGATTTACTAAAATCACTGATAACTACTAATATTCATTTAAAATACAAAATTGACTTTTCATTATTAATTTTTTTGTTTTAAATAATACTTTTCAATTTATTTATTTAAGTATTTATTTTAATGAGACTACAAGGTTAAATGACTTTGTCTCAAAAGAAACTCTCACAATATTTTATAATATTTCTTCAGAATAGTAAAATCAGTTTTTTCTCATCCGACATACAATTCCTCTGACATATTCCCCTCTGCTACCTTTACCCCATCGGACATGGTCCTGAGACATTTTGTTTACAGATTTGTTACTCAAGATTCTTAAAAATGACTATTAAGTCATTCCTTTTAAGCTTAAACTCCATTTGAATTTGCGTCAAACAAAAGTGACTTTCATCTTTTCTTATTTTATAAAAATGCTTATCTATAATGTTTGAATTTCGAAATCCTTTTTTTAAATTTAAAAGTCAAGTTTGAAAATATATGATGTATTAAGTAATATATGTTTTAGGAAAATCTTCAGAATAATGATTTTAAGTTAATTCCGACATCCAAATTTTTTTATAATATAAAGTTTTCAAAAAGTGATTAACCCATATATTTAAACAAACATATTTGTTTGAGAAACAAATTGTTTTATAAATCTTAATCTAGTATAAATAAAAATACTTATAATATTAATATTTTATTTTATTTTTATAAATTTCAAAAATCTCTATTATAATTGTTATTTTTTAATAAGAATTACACAATAACTTCGTTTCCCAAAATATATTTACTAATTAAAACAAATACATAAAAATGCGAGAATTAATGATGAAATAATTGGAACCACATTTAAATAATTTTATATAAATTAATATTTATTTGAATGATTATAATTTTGAATAATAATTTAATAATACTGTGAGGAGAATTATTATATAAACTAATAAATGTATGTTACGTAATTTATGTATGGAATGTTCTAGGTGTGATCTTTGTATTGTTGTGTAATAGGTCACGACCGAAATAGTGTGTATGGTGAAATGAATGAGCGTATGTTTGACCGAGATTGATGACGGCATTAATCAATATATATACTGATGATATTCCTCATTTTATGGTCTTTTAAATAAATATTATGACAGTCTTGAAGTCTTCTAACAAATACTAATATTCTTCCTAACAATCATTATCTAATAACTACTTTTAATCAAATTTTATCATTTAAAATTAAACGGCTATATTAAAGTTTATAAATTAAAAAAAATTATATTATCATATCTAATAATGACCTTCAATCACATTTTATAATTTTAAATTTGAAGAACATTAGAAATTATTTAATTTTATTATTTTAAAATTTATTTTGCAATCATCAAATAGTTACATATTTTAAAAGTTTTCTACATTTTAATAGGCATATTTAATTTTACATATCGAAAATTTTAAATAACATTTCTGAATTTCTAATAATAAATAATTACTATACAATATAAAGAGAAGTATTTCAATAAATATTTATTTCTATAAATATCGTACAAGAATATTGATTATAAATGATGTTTGAGCTCTTCTTTAAACATTCTTACAGTCAACAAAATAATGCTCCTCCACATTTCTGATACTCAAATATGTCTTTAATCGTTGAGTGTGAATTTGAATTTCTTTGAATCTAAAAGATTTACTTATAGGATTACATTGACACTCATCTATAGTGATGAATGCAGGAGGATCCAAGCAGGGTTTGATCATAATATTATAGTCGAATTCACAATTATTTGAAGATGATGAAGATAAAAATATCTTTTGTTTGGTGTTTGTCATCTGAATTACCTTTGGAAAGGCGAACTTCATTGGATGTTTGTTCAACATGACTCGAATGTATTCAAAGATCTGAGGCCACGACATACTCATGGTACATTCTTCGGCGTTGAAAACGGAGATTACCAGAAATAGTACGAAGAATTTTAAGATCTGACTCATTTTTTATATGAAAAAATACGAAATCCACAATCTTTTTATACATCTTTCTACAAAAAACGTATCGTTGTTTCTAAATTTATGTTTCCAAATTTAGAAATATTTTCTTTTTCTGTGATAATTAGTCTCTAAAATTATGTGAAGCCAGTGCGATCATTAAACGACTATTAACACTTTCTGAAACAATTAGTAAAAGATTGATGTAAAAATTATACTACTTAAACTAATTTTAAATTATGAAAAGAATGGAAAGATGTTTCTTGACTTTCCATGTCGAGATGCAAAAGCTAAAAGTTATTTTACCTTAATAACCCGCACGACCATATGTAATGTCGATGTTGGCGTCTCTAGAGAAGCTGAATAATATGCTAATTGCATTATTCGGACCTAAGAAGTTATCAAGTTTTCCTTTTAACCATTTATTTGTAATCATTTTTGTAACTTTTGTAGCAAGTTTTTTAAATTTTGTTTCTACTGCATTTCTCTAATCAATTTATTGTTACCGTCTATTATATTCATTCGAACAGTTTGTCTTTCTGGTATATTTTTGGTCACCATTTATGTACTTTTCGTAATTAAATAGAGCTGAAATTTCGCACACTTATTCATACCCAATTACATTTTAATAATTAATCAAAATCTCTGCAATAAATGAATTAATTTTTCAAAATGATAGAAAATCAAAAAAGACGGAATCAAATCGACAATCAGAAAGAAAATGTAAGTCGAAATCATTCCGAAATAAGTCCATGCATGACAAGTATTCGTATTAAAATACAAACTCATCGAATATATAAACAAATAAACGGCATTTTAAAATATATTGATAATATATTTCGACGGTTTAACCGTAATCGTCAGATCACTGATTATGTTCTTTTTATTGCTTTTATACAGTCGAACCCCGATTGAACGAACATCGTATTAAAGAAAACCCCAATTTAACGAAAAAATAGTGAAGTCCCTGTCGAAACTCCGTTCATTATATGTATACAAGCCCCTTCTTTAACGAACCCTATTTTAACGAAAACTTCGATATAACGATTATTGCCTTCATATTTAAAAAAATTTAAATATTGATATACCCGTTCCCTTTTTTATTTTATATGCAAATTAATAAAATTAAATTCATTAATCTTATTTTGTTTAAATATTTTAAACTGATAGTACAATTTAGTGAAATTACATTCAGTTTTTAACGCTCGATCGACCAACATTTTCAGGTGAATTCATTTAAGATAATTTTAACTTTGCACATTGAATGGTACATTTATGGGCTGTTTTGGGCTTTCCTTTTAAGCTCTATTTTAATTCTATAACCCTAATAGGAAATAAACATATCAAATTAATACTTTTTTATTCTACTTCCAAATTCAATTTTTCTTCATTTGTGTATAGATTTTTAATTTTTGTTATGGATTCAACTGTAATTTCTGAAATATTCTCGGGTGGTGTTATGTCATCTGAGTTTTATGAACTGGAATAATTTAGGAGCTCCCTTTTATTTTTTCTATGTTTTCGGCCTCATTCCTAATTAAATTTAAATATTCTGAACAAAAATTAAAGGTTTTTTGGCGGACTCTAAACTTCTCAATGTGGTTTAGTCAACACCGCACCTTGAATGTGCAAATTAGTGGACCTTTATTGGATGAGAAGGCACCGAAAATTGCACTGGAACTCGGCATGGAAAGTTTTAAACCCAGTAACGGTTTCATTGACTGTTTTAAAAAGAGACATAGTATCGTCTTTAAAGCTGTACCGATGAAGATGCGGTTTACGGATGGAAAATAATTATTCTTCCTTCTTTACTTCATCGCTATTCTACTGCACATTTGTACAATGCTGACAAATTACAAATTTTTTTACAAATGCATGCCACAGAAGACAATAGCCTTCCAAGGGGACAGGTATGAAGGTAGTAAGAAAATTAAAGTTCGGGTCACTAAGTCGTTTTGTGTGTTAACATGGATGGCAGCGACGAAAGGAAACTTCTTTGTATTGATAATTATGACAAACCACAATTCTTTAAGGGAATCGATGCAGCGAGACTTCAAGTTCAATATTCTAGTAGTTCAATATTGATCGAGCCTGTAAAAACCTGGATATACTAAGGAGCACATTTCTGGAGTTTGGACTGACAATAAGTGCTACTGAGACAAAAGTCATGTGCCTATAAGTGCTACTGAGACAAGTCATGTGCCTTACTGACGAATCAAGCTTTGGAATATCGAAATTCAAATGTTGCGAGAAGGTCATAGAAAGGGTGAAAGAATTCTGTTATCTCGAAAGTATATTGACCACTCTTGGTAGCTGCACCCGGGATATTAGTCAACGAATACGAAATGGAATGCGGAAGCTTAAAGAATTACAACCTGCAATTCAGAATAACCGCGTCCCAAAAGTATTGAAGAGAAATCTGATTGAGACTAGTATTTTTCCTGTGGTCTATTATGGTAGTGAGTGCAGGGCAACACCTGAGAAGGATGTTGCACGGTTACAAGCCTTCCATAATTGCTGCAAAAGGACAGCTCTCAAGAAGACCAAACTCGACAAGATCCCGTAACGACATGACGATTGGACTTACTGGGGCAAAAGTGATTCTAGCCAAAAGACGCATAGTATTCTATGAATACAACTCACGGAAGGATGTAACTGATGTTCGAAGAGTTCTAAACAATGAGATCGCCTCAGAAAATCACAGAATCAGCGGCCGTAAAAAGCAACTGATGAGAGAGCGCATTGCTCGCGATGTGCTCTGGATATTCAATAATCCGACAGATTTGGCAGAATACAGGGAAAGTCTAAACGAAGGAGGGCTCATTGACAATGATTCGTAATTTAAACACCTGATCAAAGGAACCATATCTGAGCGACTGAAAGAGGCAATCGAGCACGAGAAAAAATATCCGAAAATGCTTCAGTCGCGCATCAAAATATTAGCTTGCACATTCCCTTCTTGCTGTAAACAATTTGTTGAGCAGAAGGAACTCACAAGACACATTAAGAATGTGTATCTGGGCATGGCGACAACGGCACAGATAGGTGGTGGTTCATTCATATGTCCCATGGAGAACTGCCACAAAACTTATAAAACTAATAGATGACTACAACGGCATTTACTAATTGATCATCGAATCCTAGGTAATGGTAATACGAATATTTAAGTAGTACAAAGAGAAGAAACAGAAAGACGTACTGGACCTTTGAACTTGAACGTGGAACATGATATGCCAGTGTTTGTCGGCGTAACTGATGAGGACTGTCCAAGAGTAATTCCTAGTGTGGTGCTGAATTTTTGGCTTGATAATATAACGGATAAGGGAATGTTTCATTGCCCATTTCCCCGTTGCACTAAGTACGTTTATACAGCCAGAAGTCTCCAGAATCATGGAACGAAGGAACATGACTGGTCATTTCTCAGATGGAAACCGAAGCGTGCCCGTGCATTGAAAGCTCGCACTCTTGCATCTGAAGCCGTGTGAGAGGATCAGAAAACTTTGTATTTGTCAAATGGTTTCTACCCGATACAGAGTCTATGATTCACTACCCTGTGCGCTAGTGCTGAGTATTATTTGTAATACACAGTTATCCGTAACAGTCAGGGGAGGCTTATGCTAGTAGTAACAAAGCTTGGATGAATTGCTATCTTGAAACTGAATGGGTTACTAAATTCGATCAGCAAATGACATGAAAAAATAGCAAGATTTTACTGATTGTCGACAATGCCTCAAGCCACTCTGCGCCGCCGCCTTCATCCATTGAATTGCTTTTCCTTCCACCTAATACTACGTCACGTATTCAACCCTGCGATCAAGTAATTATTGCAGCTTTTAAGATGCACTATAGAAGCGCCCTGGTGAAACACCTTCTTCTTCATATTGAATTAAAGAAATAATTGGCGGAATCCCAAGTCAGTAATATGGATGCTATTATTCTGGTTGCAAAAGCAGGGGAAAGCTTAAGTTCAGTCACTGTCGCTAATTGTTTTCGAAAGGCCTGTTCGCGTTGTGATTTCCTTTATCACTGACTTGAGCCCATTTTCGTAATTATATTATAGTAAGAAGTAAATTAAATAAATAAAATTAAAAAATTAAATAAAGTATTTAATTAAATGTAAATGTAAATAAATTAATTAACCGAAAGTAAGTAACTTAAATATATAATTAAAATAATTAATCAAAAAAATATGTATAAATATATTTTTTCATTGAATGAGTTTTTCTTGTTTCAAATCGATGATTGTCGTTCGGCTTTGAAATATTTATTTGAATTGATTTGGTGAATATTAATCACCAAATCATGACGTAATAAAGTAGAGAAATAAATATATGCATGTGAGTGTGAAAATGAAAATTTGAATTTGTTTTTTTGTGTGTTTAATAGTGTTTTGTGTATGAATTGTGATGAAATATAATTACGTGTGTGTGTCTAACTGAAAAATTGAGAAAAAATGATTGGACGTTATTAAGAACACCAACATGGGTTTTCGAACTTTTATTTTCAATACAATTTGAACTGTCTTTTGGACAACTCTCAGCAAAGCTTTCGTAATTCGACATCGTCCGAAATTGATAAATTTTAGTTAATGTAAGTAGGTAATGCTACTAAGTGATTACATAATCATTCCTTTTTTGATATAAAAAATAAAAACGAAAATAATCAATGATCTGATGATGACGGTAAAACCATCGAAATGTATTATCAAAAAATATATTTTTAAACGGCTTTAATTTGTTTTTACTAAAAATTCCCTTTTTTCAAGTTTATTTGTAATCATCGGTTAATCAAAATTGTTTTTTGTTCGTAGAATGCCGGTTAAAGTTTTTCAGAACAATTATTAACCCTTACCCTTCATATTTTCGATGTTTTTCTTATATATTTTTAAAGAATTATAAAACTAATAAGATTTGAACAAGTATAAAATTTATTAAGGAAAACGTGTGTTCCAACATACTTAAACTAAAAATTACATAAAATATATCAAACATACAATGCAAGATGATGTCAAGAAAACAAAAGTCAATTACTATCCCTTAATATAATTATTATAGTTAATCTAGATATACTATTATAGAATAATGGGATCAAGCAAAATTTAGGCCCCATAGACGTACTTTTAGTTTGGTGAAAGCGATTGTTATAAATCACAATTAAGGTTATATAATATAGGCTTTTAACATGTTTCAATCGAGTTATGAGTTTTATGTTCCTGTTATTACATTTTCGATTGTGTCATTACTATTATAAAAACATGACTAATAAAAGCTATTTTATTAAAAGTTCTACTGAAAAAGTTTTAAAAGGACTTCTTCGTATGAAAGAAGTATCAGAAATTTAGTGAATGTGAATGAAGAATCAATAATACAATTGTCGAATCCGACATCTGTTACGCGTTCGACAATGTATTGCACGTATTCTGATTGTGAGATGATATGGACGAAAAAGAATGCATTAATATTTATGGAATGCTGAAATCAACAAGGTTCGAGTATCAAAACCCCTGTTTTAATAAGTATCACCTTATGAAAGTGAGCTGAATTGATATACTGATAGTTATTTTAACATAGGATTGCCAATTTAACCAAACATATCACAATTCCAGTTTTTATAATACGAAAATACGTAGGATAAATTGACAAAGAAAAATCCTTTCTATTTTAGAGATTATGGTATTATTTATCAGATTGATGCAAGTTTATTTAATCAAAAGCAAAATTACCATTTAGGTAGTGTTTCTGAAACTCAAGTCATGGTATTCGGACTTTTGAACACAGTTTCCGTACAAACAAAAGGACATATGAAAAAACTTCTTGTTAGATGTACGTCCACTTTGTTGGTAATTAATTTTCTGGTACCTTCTCCTGGAACTCTGCTTCACATCCACCTATTGTATAAATCATCGAAAAGATGTCTTAAAAGAATGGCTCAAATAATATAATATTTTATTTATTAATAAATTCATATTTCTTACATTTTATTTTACTACAAAACTTTTCTTTGTAAAACATTCTCGATGAGTGTTTAAATAACTATCAACCAATCCTTTTACTAAGAATTATTTATTTGTTGTAAATTACGAGGGCTCCGTTTTTCATTGCAAATTTTAGGGGACTTACAAGGTACTTGGTCCGAATAATGCAACTAGCATATTATTCAGCTTCTGCAGAGACGCCAACATCGACATTACATATGGTCGTGCGGGTTATTAAGGTAAAATAACTTGTAGCTTTTGCATCTCGACATGGAAAGTCAAGAAACATCCTTCCATTCTTTTCATAATTTAAAATTAGTTTAAGTAGTATAGTTTTTACATCAATCTTTTACTAATTGTTTCAGAAAGTGTTAATAATCGTTTAATGATCGCACTGGCTTCACATAATTTTAGAAACTAATTATCATAGAAAAAGAAAATATTTCTAAATTTGGAAACATAAATTTAGAAACAACGATACGTTTTTTGTAGAAAGATGTATAAAAAGATTGTGAATTTCGTATTTTTTCATATAAAAAATGAGTCAGATCTTAAAATTCTTCGTACTATTTCTGGTAATCTCCGTTTTCAACGCCGAAGAATGTATCATGAGTATGTCGTGGCCTCAGATCTTCGAATACATTCGAGTCATGTTGAACAAACATCCAATGAAGTTCGCTTTTCCAAAGGTAATTCAGATGACCAACACCAAACAAAAGATATTTTTATCTTCATCATCTTCAAATAATTGTGAATTCGACTATAATATTATGATCAAACCCTGCTCGGATCCTCCTGCATTCATCACTATAGATGAGTGTCAATGTAATCCTATAAGTAAATCTTTTAGATTCAAAGAAATTCAAATTCACACTCAACGATTAAAGACATATTTGAGTATCAGAAATGTGGAGGAGCATTATTTTGTTGACTGTAAGAATGTTTAAAGAAGAGCTCAAACATCATTTATAATTAATGTTCTTGTACGATATTTATATAAATAAATATTTATTGAAATACTTCTTTTAGATATTGTATAGTAATTATTTGTGAATGTTATTATTTGAAAGACAGCCTTTAGGAGGCAGAAATGCATGTTATAAGACGGTTATAGGACGAGATTGGTAAATGTATTGTCTTGGAAGATGTATTTCATATATTCACATAAGGATATCCTTGATATTTTAATGTCCCTGTCAGGTAACACAGATTTCCTATTATTTATCATCAATTGTTAAAGAAAACTTAAGATATCAAAGCTTTTTGAAAAGGATCTCTAAATTTAAAAAAACTCTTTCAAAATTCTATCATTACTGATGAGCACTTGTTAAGAAACTGAATGGAGTATTTAATTTTTTGCACATCAAAATTAATGTGCGTAAAACTAAACTAGAAAATCTAAACGAGGCAAAAATAATCAGCTCTGCAGGAAGAATCCTCGATTCTGATATTGAATGGGTGAGTGAATTCAACTATCTAGGATCGTTGTTTTCTGGAGTTGTACAATACAAGAGTGAATTGCAAATCAAAGAACTCAGACCCGTACTCAAATATAGCTAACTAACATCCAGAAAAAAGCAATTATTACAAATATTTTTGCCCAAAATGTCCTTTGAGTGTTAAGACTTTAACACCACCGAAGGACTGATAAGAAATATCGAAGTAGTCTATAACAGGAGCATAAGACTTGCACTAAATATTCAGAAGAAAGACAAAATAAAAAATAAGTATGGTCATTGTCAGTTTACCTCACTGTTATAAATCAGTTCTAAGAGACAACTGCCGTTTCACAATTTCTTAGAAATAGGGGAAAGTATTCTCAATGAATGTTTTAAAATTAGAACGAAGATGATGGTAGACACGAAGATCAGTGGCCAAAAAGTAAAACATCTTAAAATACCCTATGAATAAAGTGGAATAGCTGTTTCAAGAAACTGCCACCTACGAGAGGCTGTTGTATAAACACTGTTTCTGACTTTATCTTATGTCGAAATTTCATTTTTGGCAGTTTACCTTCTCTTTTTGCGACCTCTTTATGTTGACGTGTGTGTACATGTGATGTATAAGTCCTGTAAGCGTGTGATGGCATACCGGGTTTCTAAATTTTTAGTTATGTTGTTAAACCTGGATGTGCGGATCAGATGTCTATTTTTATTGTTGTTTTACTTTTTTGTTCTTTTATCGGGAAAGTTAGATTAATATCATTGAAAGACTGAAGGAACGAGCAGATTAATTATCGTCAAAGTCAGAACAAATGATGTGAAGAGGATTAACAGAGAGAAAGAGGATGAAGATGAATCTGATTTTGCCTTCATTACTTATATTAATTTACATGACAATTACTAAAATTATTGAAATCAAATTTTAATTTTCAAAATAGAAATTAATAAATAAATTATTATTAACTTACTTACCTGAATTAATTATTGTCCATATCCGTAATCCGAATATGTTTAATTCCGAATTCGTTATTATATTCCAGATCGTCTCCTATCATTGACTATTCCATTACCATTAATCAGAAGTACTTATTTGATCATTAATTACTGCAGTTGCGATCATTTTTGGTAACTATTGTATTTTGTAGTTTGTAAAAAAAAGAATATACATATATTATCGTTTAAACGTTATTTGGTAGATTATCACTAAGCTCACCCTATTAAGTAATTAGGTTAGCTTAGTATATAGTGTCTTTGATAAAATAACGTATTTGCCGTTCTCTCTAGATAGGTAAATAGGTTATTTTACAGTTGCAAAGCGAACACAAATTGTCCCGAATACCGGACTGAGGTAGCTAAGATGCAGCAAAGCTTTGGAATATCATGATGGGCTCATTTCAAAATTTTTGAAGGTTTATTATTGATTTTTGTTTTGGTTTTACGTTCATCATTTTTTATTGTTATTAGTAGATAAAAAAGCACCTTTTCACAAAATATAATGAAACAAATTCCAAATTTTGTTAAATCGTCAATTTGTTACTTTAACAATTTATAAACTCAGGGGCGGACCATTGAATTTAGGGGCCCTGAGCTATGACACCAAATGGGGCCCTACCCCCCAAACTTTTATTGTTTAAAGGTGATTATAGTCTAGTAGTAGTTGTTGTATCTCAGAGGAAGATGAGATATATTTCTTCGTTTTGTGTTTATTCGATTTCATATTAAAGTTCAGTTTCTTTCTCAAAAAAGGACCGGTCTCAACCGTCCCACAGGTCAAGGGAACATTGTTCAAGGAATCGTCGCTGTGCTTCGTCACAATCTGTTTCTTCAACGCACTCGTACTGCAAGAATTGCTACAGTAATTAATCGGATCGAATTGATTAATTGAAAAGAGATTGATTTGATTAAAAGAAGATTCATTGAATTTTGATTTCCCGGGAACAATTTCCCCATTGACACTCTCAGTTTCGGAATAATCCTTCAATTTACGTGTGATCGTTTTGAGAAATTTGTGTGCAAATCTTTTTACTGTTGTATTGACCCGGTAAATTATCATATGTAAATTATATATAAAATTATATAAATAAAATTTACCAATCGATAAAATTGAATTAATAATTATTAATACTGAATTGCCGATTATGTACAACTTATACAAATTATTCCTTCCTATTTAAAAGTTCTTATCCGGATTTTGAACACTAGAAAATATTACAATAATTCCAAGTAGTTCTAGAAACGTCAATTTTACCTCACTAAAATTCCTATATAAATCGTCAATTCTCATCTGAGAAACAGTATACAAACAGCGTAAGCAGACGGAGTTAATTTTTGACAGCAAATCGACTAATCGTCAAGTGAGACTAGACGTTATTTTGTATTTACTGCAAACTAATTTATCAATATTCCCCTGAAAGTGTATCTCTTCATGTAATCTATTTTCTTAAATCTCGTTGCACAACCGAATGATTCTCTGACGTTTCCATCAATATTGTTACAACAGAAGATCGTTCCTTTGAAACATTTGAACGACAAACACAAATCTAAATCGAAATTTACCCGTGGCGTTCTCTCTCTCTTATGTAATTTTTTTGTTATATATATTTATTTATATTCTGTAAAAATAAAAGTTTTATACATATTTATCTTTATTATTTTACGTTAAAGGAGTTAATTGAAACACGTTTTCAGTTAGCTCTTTTACAACTGTTTTAACTTTCAAACCGAATTTTAAACTGGGTACGAAAGTGAAAAGACTTTCGTCAATTACCGAACTTAGAATCATATTGATAATAACGCTAGAGTGAACGAGATAATAGTCAGGGATTATATCTGACGTCTCGGACGAATTATGAGACTTTTCCATTAAATGATGGTGCATATTCATTGATAATCGAAGCAATTCGATGTGATTCGGAGATTGTTTGACAGACCTCAGAATTTTTTTATCTTCACATCACATCTCTCGTAACGCCATAACAAAAGATAATTAAAATATTCAACAAAAATCAACTCAATATCGTTATAAACATTCGGTTGATTATTTAATATCGAAAGTTTTAGTTCAAATTCAAAATCATTAAGTAAAACGAATAGCCAAAAAACAATCGGCGAAATCGCAAAATCGATCGATGATTTTGATCGATAAATCGATCAATTTGATACTTCCCCTCGCACACTCACAGAACAGTTTAAAAAGTGAAAGCAATAAATTCGGTCGCGAATCTTTCGTCACGTAAATGTGAAATAAGTTCGAAATATCGTTGGAAAATTCAGCAGGCAATCGCGAATCATACAAAATATCTTATCTTTGATTTTTTATACACTCGAATATCAATTGAATCGAATTAATTACAAATTTTCTTATGTCTGATTGCATTTTGAATTCATCAAAACAAAATTCGAAAATTCGCAAAACTTTATTTAATTACATTATTTTATTTAAACAAAACTTTTTATTATGTAACTTGAAATTTGTGACAATAGTCATGTATACACCCTGGCATTAAAATTGATGCATTAAAACAAATTTTATTTTTAATCAATAGTTTTTTTATTGAAATTGTGATACAAGAAATCAACAATTTACAATTACATCTCACATATCAATTACATTCAAACACACCTGCATCATTTTATATTACAATTTATACACACAGACTTATACTTAGAAATCAATGACGTCATCTATCATTTTTACTCGTATTTCTTTTTGATTTAAAATCTGAACGACATTTCAACAATTGGAAAACGATATTCGGAGATCTTCCAGCAGAATAGTGTATTTTATCGTTTCGCGATTAATTTAATTAATTTATTTTATTTATTTAAATTACTTGTTTATTTTTTTAATTTAATGATTTTATTTAAATTATTTATTTTAATTTAATTGCTTTATTTACATTTAATTTTATTTAATTATTTAATTTTATTTATTTAATTTACAAAATGGGCTCAAGTAAGAGTCGCGAACAGTAGTTTCTCACTTTCTTGTGCCTTTTTCGATCTAAAGCCTTCGCATTTTTATTAAAAAGAATAAATATTAAAATATTAGTTAAATTTGATGTGTATCTACTTGAAATTTGTGTATGAAAAATTTATAAAAGTTATTGTTATGTGTATTGTGCGATAAAATTTGCACCCATAACATAAATATAATAAATAATATAAAACATAAACTAGAAATTTATTAGATTTTGGCTTTTATTTTCCTAAAATGCAGGTAAAAATTAATAAAACGAAAAAATAACACTCCAAATTCAAATGTTGGTGTCTAATCTAATAAATCTAATAACACTCTAAATTCAAAAATAAAGAAAACAAAAAATAACACATTCTTAAGAATTACAAAATAAACATCATATATTTATAATAACTATTATACATAATAGTGATTTAACTAAAGATTTGAAATGTGATGATCAAATAAAAGATTTTGCTGTGCAAAAATGAAGAAGAATAAATGTTTAAATGTTTCTTAATGTATAATACAAACATGTTGAGCCAGGAATGCCCAGACATTCTCCATCGGATTTCCAGCAGAAAACCGAGCCTGCAAATTTAAAGTTGAGATATTATTCGCAGAAAACCATTCTCTTGTATTATAACTGACTGTATTGGAACGTTATCCTGTTGGTAAATAAAAGGTACGTTGATGTGTTGCTGAATATATGGCAGATGTAGTGACCTAGTCACCTATATTTATTATTATTTATATGTATACATCCCTAATTATAAAATAAGAAATTTAATTTTAAAATTTTACTAATCCATTTATCGATTAAGAATAATGATCAAACGACAAAAAATTATTGCTACCAAATTCGCTGAAAATTAATCTTCAACAATTAAACCTAACAATTCCTTGTGGTCAAGAATTATTCTTGAAAAATCTCCAGTCGATCATTGGTTCACGATAGAAGAGACATGTTGGGGTACGTCTTTTGCAGAGATTATCGATTGCACGTTTAAATTCTCTTTTGGAGGAGTTTGTTCAGTCTTTTCAATCGGCATCGGCTCATTCTTTTCTTTCAATATTTTCTCGTGAATTTTCTCAGCATCCGAATTAAACGCTCGCGGAATGTGTTTATCGCAACTGATTGATCCGATTAATATAGCGATTATCAGTGGGCATTGTAAATTTATTATTTGTTTTGTTTTTCTTTCAACGGTTGATAATTTAGCAGCTCCACAACCCATATTAATTAATTAATTTATTTTGTTTATAAACGAAGTTTATAACCATTATATAAACGTTATAAACGTTATGTTCATAAACGTTATAAACGAAGTAAAACTCGTAACAGCAAATAATGCCAAAATAATTCCAAATTCAAAAAAATGTATTTTGATTAAAATTAACGATCTAAACAAATTGTTTCCGACAATATTTAAATAAAAATTTTTTAATATTTAAAACTGAAATAAAATAATTTTTTATTGTTAATTGTTGTAGTACACAACACAGTCCCCCAGTTTGAAGATCGAAGGTGCGGTATGCTTTTGAAGGTGTATGGGAAATGTGTGTATTTAAGTGTTTTTTCGCTGTAGTCTTACTATCCCCGTGGATATTTGTGAAGGATCCCATTTTGAGAATATTGCGGGTCTGTTCTTGAAATGCGTTTTTGAGTGTCTGCAACGTTTGTTTCGAGTAGCTTTGTTAAAAAAAAAGTTTCTGGTTGCTGTTTCGTGTTGTCTGGGTGTAGAACGTCATCTATGACAAAAGCAAGTTTTGTGTTGCTTAAGTGGACCGTGATCTCTGTCCCTTCTTTGATTATTTTCGCATTGTGGGAGAAAAGCTCTATTATTTTGAGGTGTCAAGTGTAAGTTGATTGGAATACATGAACTGTAGGGTTCTTGAGCCACGGGAACTTTGCTGACTAAAGGCTTGTTGGTAAGAATTTTCTGTTATGCCGTGGTGTTTGGTAGACATATTCGTTGTCTAAATTAGAGATTTTAGAGCAAATCGTGATGGACATTACTTTTGTGGGCGAATAGATAAAAAGATTTAGTAACCCAATTAAACATTAACCAAACAGGCTTGCCGAAAGAACCATTCAAACAGTAAGAGACATGAAAGTAACAAGTAGAGACGTAGAAAAATGATAAACAAACGATAACCAAATTGTTCGGAAGGTAGAATGCTGTCTAAATGCAACAGTCTAGAGTTCGACAATATATTCACCCTTTGAAGTCATGTTTGGTAGAAAAATAAACTTCCATGCGGGAGCAGAAATAGCTAACACCAAAGAGAACAAAATGATCAAAATGAAGATAAGAGAAAATTTCGAGAAAGTGGCAAGACGAATGGAAAATTGGGAGAGAAAAGAGAACAAATCGACATTTCGAGGATGGTCATAAAGTCTTTTTAAAACAAGATCCTACAAAACAGAGAAAGCAGAAATTCGCATATAGTTGAACCGTATCAAATGACAAGTTATATATCGCCTATAGGTGGACACATTTAGCGTTTAAACGACTGTTTAAACGTTTTCGTATTTAAGGAAGTTTGAAGTGGGTGATGGTCCTGTGTGCAATGTTTTCCTCCTTTTTCTCTCCTTCTCCAATAACCATGTTGATGCATTTGTAGAGGCTTCAATCAATTGCAAAGATTTCTTTGTCTTCCCTGCTGATCAATCCAGAGCCATTGTGGCAAACAATAGAGATTTTATCTTAGAACACCTCAGCCTACGTGATATTGCCAACAAAAAGAAGATTGCCTTTCCTCTTTTCTTCCGCCAATGCCGTTGGATTGTTGTGACCTGTGATCTCATTTTGTCCACAATCTCTGTGTGGGACCCCATTGGACTGCAAATGTTTTCCATGTATAAATCCCTTTACAAGCATTCTGCAATTTCTGCAAAAATTTCTGTATGGCTGACCTTAATTATGTTGACTCACCTCCTAATATTGTAACTTCCAGAAAACATGTTGACAGTGGCCCACTCATCTGTGGGTATATGAGGAATTTCTCTGGTATTTCTTTTGATAATAGGATCAACTTGAAATCTATCCGTGCCTTTGCTCTGAAATTTTCCTTCGCTCTAGAAATGTAAGCAAAATTTCTGCACATCCATCCACCAGTTCCCACTGTGTTTCTGTCCGTATTGTTCTTGCCCTTTCCTTTATGAATGATCCTGCTAATGATGGTTTGGATCAAATGTATTCTGCTTTCTCTGGTCACATCTATAGTATTAGACCTGCAAATCCCCGCACTCCATATATTGGTTGCTCTGAAGTCAGTCCCAATAGACTTGACCACGAAAGAATTCAGAGGACATATATTACTAACCCCAAAGCTGCTATGGAAATTATATGACCGCGTGTAAATGCCTCTGCAAAACCCTCACCAGCAGACTTCACTGTTTCTGTTAGACAAAATAACCGTCCCACCACGTTCATACCTGAGGCTTTTAATTGTCCAATTAATACTTGTCCTGCTTTTTGCTTTCGTCCTCCAACTAATGTTGAAATTATTTCCTGTCTCCGAAAAAAAGACAAGTCCTCCCCTGGCCAAAGTGGAATCTCCTATCAGGACATTCTATATGTTGACCCAGAAGGAGTTATTTGTGAGAAAATTTTTGCCAGAATTCTTGAAACCAACACTGTCCCCTCCGATCGGAAAACATTTGACACTCTTATGATTCCTAAGTCGGGAAAAGAAGGAGAGTATCACCTTCCCTCTTCATGGCGGGGCATTGCACTTCAAGAATGTCTTTATAAACTTATCACTACTCTATTCTGCTGGCAAATGAAGGCTTGGATCAAAGCAAATGAGCTCCTTCATCAACTCTAGAAGAGCCTTGGACCTGCGAATGGCTGTGCTGAGCATACATTTCTATTGCGAGCAGTTATCGATCATTATGCCAATGAGAAAAAGAATGATCTCTACCTTGCATTCATGGACATTGCTGCTGCCTTCGACACCATTTCTGTTGATTATATCCTGTATGTTTTTGACAAGATTGGCCTCCTTCCGCAATCTATTGGACTCATCAAGGAACTTTATCGTGACTGTCACACCAGGATAATATGTGAAGGTGAAGCAACGGACCGGTTAGCAATCACAGTTGGAGTTAGACAGGGGTGTTCCATGTCAATGCTCCTGTTTAATATAGGTATTAATCCTATCTTTAACAAACTTGACTCTATCCGGTGTCGCAGCCCAGTTAGGATTGGTACCTCCACCATTTCCTGTATGGCTTATGCCCGATGATCTTGTGCTCTTTGGCCTTTCCGAAATTGCTCTTACCACCCTTGTGAACTGTGCCTCCAAATACATTAAAGCTATCGGTATGGAATTCAGACGGTCTAAATGCGCAAAGATTTTCCATATAATGCTAACAATATGATCTTCTTAGATTATCAACCAATTCCGCACTTGAAGGCTGATGAAGGGTATGTTTATTTGGGTTGTTTCATCTTTTGTCTTCTCCGTCACACACGTGAGCAAGTAATTGACGATGTTCTCGCTGACTTGATCATTCTGAAAAATCTGTCCTCGACGCGTCTCAGAAACTTCACGCCTACCAAACTTTTGTTCATCCGAAAATGGTGTTCTACTTCCGCAATACCTATATTCCCTTTCCCGATATTACAGCTTGTAAAACTTGTTATGAAATCATTGTCCGTAAAGAGCACAAAGATTTTCTGAACCTTCCTCACTATGCTTCGAACTCTTATCTTTACACTGATAAACAACATGGGGGTGTTGGTTTAACATCTGTCTTTGATGAATATTTGGTGCAATCCGTTACACACACCTTCTATCTTCTTAACTCTTCTGATAACTTTGTGATGGATGCTTAATGGATAACCCTAAAACATGCATCCCATGAAAGTTTTAGAGCTGAGATCTTTGAATGGATTAATAATGAATTTGCATCGGGTGCATGTAAGTACTGGTGGAACAAAATTCAGCACGCAATCTTTTCCTTGATGGGTCTTGGCATTACTATTCTCTTCTGTGATGACTTTCCTTCTACTTCCATCACTATCCGGCTCTTTAATGCTGATTATCACATCTCATCCACCATCCGGGTGTCTGAAAAGGATAAAGTTGCTGCTTTTCTGAGAAAGTGTTTTTCCCTCCATTATCTTTATTCCTGGACTGAGCAGAAGAGTGCGGTCGATCGGCATCTGCCCTCACCCTATCTACGTACACGACTTCTGTTGTTTACAAGAGTCACCTATCTGACTTTGAATGGCAATTCATTCAGAAGGGTCGTTCATACACTCTCCCAGTTAAATGTTGGTTTGGGGAAACTGTTCCTTGTAGGCGATGCGGTGAATATACGGAAACTCTCAAACATGTTCTCTGTTGCTGTCCTTCCCTCATGTCCTACACTAATGCTCGGCATGATACCGTTCTTGACATTCTAGCTTCAGAAATTCGCCAGTACTGCAACGCTGAACTCTATGTCAACGTTCAATGTCACTTTGTTTACTCTCCACTCAGAGTTGATTTGCCGATTTACTTTCCTGAAAAGAGGCGAATTGTCCTGATTGATGAGAAAGAGAACTTAGAGCGTGCAAATAGGGATAATCTTTAGGAGCCTGGATCCCCGATAACAGCAAACCCCTCAGGGTGATCTTCCTCTCAAACAGAGAGAACGCCATTGCAATCGCAACCATCAGAGTAAGGGCTGCATTCGGTGACGGAAGGGACACAACCAACTTATACCGATTCAGTGATGATCAAGTCCACAACCCAAGAGACCCTGCGATTGAAGGCCCAATATTCGAGGATGCCGAAAATGAAAGTCTGTGAAGTAGCTGTCCTATACAGCTTCCAGTGATCACTGAAGTGGCGAGCGATGATGCTGAAGAAAAATGAAGTCAAAAGCCCAATCAGTTCAAGTCCCGTCTGGGCACAAAAAACTCTTTGTTTTGTAATAAATTTTTGGTAAAAAAAAAAGATGAAGAACATCTCTCAACTTTATTAAATAAATTAATTAAAAATGGACACCTAGATGAAAAATTAGGGAAGCAATCAAAACAAATAGGCTCCCAACCGGCTAAGTTATATGCACTTCCTAAAGTTCACAAGGATGGAGTACTTATGCGTCCAATTCTTTCGATGGTTAAAACTGCACAATATGACCGCTAAATTTTTAGACTTTAAGCTAAAATCGCTGACGGTAAAAAAATATATCCTCAATTACACATCCTCAATTTTGTGAATTTGATTAAAATTCAATTTTAATTAAATGTTTTCTAAAATTCAAAAGTTATATTATTAAACTAAAAAATGAGATTAATTTAACTAATATTTTAAAAATAATAAATGATCTTAAATAATAAAGAAAATTACAATAGTAATGAAAATTCATGATTTGTTTAAATGCACCTTATTCCCATAATTTAAATTTCATCTCACGTGTCGTTAGTTAATAGTTATTTGTTCTAAAAAAGCGCTTCTGTGTTTTGGCGTAGTAGCTGTCAATAGAAGTAGATTAATAGTCAATTGGTGACATGACATCTTTTTAGTTATCATGCCAATCCATTGGCTTACATTTCGACTTCTGACGCGCATTTATCTACACATTTAAAAATAAACTCAGTTATTTTGCGTTAAAAATTTCTCAAGTTCAATTTAACAGATTTTGTTCTCTTCAAGCGAAATCTACTGTATTTAATTCTTATTATGATTTTATTCTATATTTGAATCACTACTTATTAATAGGAATGCTTCTGTTTATGTCTTCCCGGTAATTTATGTCCTTCGGTAAGATATACTGAATTTATTAAATTTTATTCAATAGAATAACATTTTGTTTGCTATTTTTTGTAATATCTTCAGCTAAATATCTTTGACCAAAATGTCATTCGCAAATTGTGATACAATCACATTTTATTATAATGATTACATTAATTTAATTCATATATATATATATATATTAGGGTGGTGCTTATTTTTCGATTTTTGATTTTTTCACGGGACACCCCTTCATTTGGTGACATTTGTTACAAAAACTATTCCCTGCAATTTTTATCATAA
>MQRK01234878.1:37561-48744 GCA_001938485.1 Girardia tigrina
AATTAATATTTTGTATAAACATAGTCTGAAAATTAAGGTTTCAGAATATATAATTGAATTTAAATTTTATCACATCGTTTTATATTTTCAAACTTTTTATTAGGACGTACTCAAAAACGCAATGACTTTTTGGCCAACCCAATAGTAGCTTGTGGATCGGACCCAGCGAACAACAACCAGGAGAGTCATACAATTGTGGGAGTGTCACAATCCAATTCCCAAAAACGTTTGGGATCATGCTAGTGGTACAGTTTCAAAACAAAGCACTCTAGACCGGATTGTCCGGCTAGAAACAAAGTTTGCCATTTGTGGAACGTCATGTGGCATTTACAGAAAGTCTGCTGTAAAGCAAAGGTTGGTGTATCATCTACTGTCATCACATGTGTCATAAGTGAAAGAATGAAGTCAATATTCGACAATAGGAAGTTTGTCAGAGCGTCCATCAATGGAAGGTTAATTTACTGGTTGATCGACAACAGTACGAGTAGCAGGTGTTGTGACTTACAGAGGAACTAGTTGGGCAGTCACCGTAGATTGATCTGACCTGAAAATAGTGAGGAGTCTCAAGTAGTGATCCCATTCCAAGAGGGACCCGTAAAAACAAAAATACCTATATCGGATCAGCTCAGTGAAGAGGCAATTCTGAGTATGAACACATTGAACGAGTTACAAGCAGTGGTGCTATATTTTCCTGGTTCTCTTTCACCTCTGAAAGTTGCGTTGATGGCTCCAGTTGTTTTGGAAGACCTGGGTCAGATCTCAGATCGGTCATCTGTGATAAACATTCTGCCAGTGATCTTGTTCACAGTACTGATTTCGATAGAACCAGTGTGAGTTCAATCCAGATTTCATTTAATCCAAGATTTGTAATTATCCAAAAGGAAGTCAGACGCCTGGAATCTGAAGGCATCATTAAGAAATCCCATTCATAGTGGTGAGCTCAAGTGGTTGCTGCCGAAAACGCTTCGGTAAAGAAGCGGCTTTGCGTCGATTATTCCCCAACCATCAATAAATTCATGGCTTTGGATGTTTTTTCTGCACCATTTATGCAATCGGTCATCAATCAACTTCATGGACACTGTTTCTTTACAACACTTGATTTAAGATCGACATACCACCAAGTTCCGTTGTCAGAAGCGGACCAACCATTCACGGCTTTCGAAGCAGACGGTAATTTGTGGCAGTTTACTAGACTGCCTTTTGGTGTAACAAATGTCATGCCAGTATTTTGTAGAGTTATGAAACAAATTACTGCAGGCCTTGAAGGAGTTGTGCATTATTTTGATGATGTGGTCATCTGTGGCCGTTCTGAGCAAAAACATGACACAAACCTCCAAAAGTTTATTATTCTAGCACGAGAAGTTAACCTAACCCTTAATTTGTCGAAGTGCCAACTGCATCAAAAGAAACTTACCTTCCTGGGTCATGTATTTGAAGATGGAGTAATGAAGCCAGATCCAGCACGGTTAAAACCATTATTGGAATTTCAAATACCTCGGTACAAAAAAGAATTAGAACTCCTTATCGGAATGTTGGTGTATAACTCGAAGTGCGTTCCAGATTTTGCTGAGATATCAAGACCACTCTTTGAATACAAACTCCATTAAAGAAAATTTGTGTGACAGCCATTTCAGTACTCAAAAACATCATTGCAAAAAACACCACTGACCCTGCAAACAAACACGTCATCAACGTCAATAGGAGTTGTTCTCTCTCAATCTGGGAAACCCCTGGCTTATTCATCCCACAGGTTATCTCAAACTGAAAGCGGATGGGCAGCTGTAGAGCTGGACGCTTACGTAATCGTCGCCACGGTGGAGCACTTTTGACATTTTTTGTTTGACCACAAATTTATTGTCATCAGTTATCAACAAGGAGTTGCGTTCTTCTTCGATGCTCAACCTCGGAAGATGATCAAGAAAAGTAAGCTGTGTCGTTGGAGACTCAGGTTGGCAGAGTATCAATTTTAAATTCAATACCAGCTTGGTAATTTTAATGCAGTGGCCGATGTTCTTAGCCGCATAGCTTCAGTGTCTAGTAATAATTCGTTCTTGTATGACAAAGAATTGATTGCCATAATTCACAACAACATCGGACATCCAGGCATTAGCCGTTAACCATTTACTTGGAGAAGCAATTTTAGAGGTCAGGTCTACGCAGAGGAAGTGGTAAATTTATTGCTGAATGCGAAATTTGTGCAAGGATGAAACCAAATTTGTGAAAGTGCTGAAATTTAAGGTAAACCACGCCACAAGGTTATGACAGAGAATAGCAATTGATTTTATGGGACCCAAGCAGTCAACTACGCGGAATGTTTACATCCTCACGATCGTCGCTGAATATAGTTGGTACCCTTTTGCATTCCCATTACCATCAATGACAACCAGAAATGTTAATAATTGTTTGATAAGTTTTTTTTACTATTTTTGGTTTACCCAGCTTTATCTACAGTGATCGAGGAGCTCAATATGATTCAAGTGAATAAACCGACTTCCTGCACCGATGGAACATGATGTGTACTCGTTCAACTCCATACCATCCGCAATGGAACTGGCAGATGGAACGCATGAATGGCACAATATGGAATATAGCTTCATCTACAACAATTAAATTTACAATCATCTGAGTGGGAATATCAGCTCAATGTGGCACTTATATATATCGTATATACGTCGGTTACCGTTTGTATTGCAAACAGTGCTTTGTACAAATAAAACACAACTCGTTTGCCGTTATTCAAACACGATTTAAAAGCGTAAAAACAGTATATGTTTTTAAAAATCGAAACGTTACGTAAATAGTCAATGTACCATAACTTCACAACTAAAGATGTCGTTATGACGAAACATGTTTTAAGTAAAAAAGTAAATAAATAATATATCCCATGTTCCTTTTGTATCGAAAATTAAAGAAAAGCATCCATTCAAATTTAGGTAAATTGAAAGTTTTTGAATTTAGTTATGATTTTTTGCCAAAATATTTTTGTGTAATTTATAGTTTTGGTGTATTTTCTATCAAGATAGCTGAAAGAAGTCAACAAATAACCATATGTCCTGGTGTTGTCACCAACATATTTCATGTTTTTTAAACAATCACGAATTGTGGCCCATAAGAAGGCCGTTTCTCTTTCGTTTTCCTCTATTCCCAATCTCAGTTTCCTATCTGCGGTACGCTCGAAATCAATTTTGTAGACATTCGTGATCATTTCTTTGATTTGATAGTCGATGATTACGGGTACGCTGCGCCTCGGTCAGCCATTCAACAGTCAGCGCCACAAAAAAACTCGCTTGTGCTTGCTAAATACAATTGCAATCACAGCTGATGCGTTTCGAGACACGATTGGTGTTTGTAATCTGTTTCAACTGTTTGTTGTCAATAGTTTTACACCTTTGATGTCGAATTTCTCTTCATTGTAGGGGTCTTTATAAACCAACTGCATATCTTTTAAATCTTTGTGTTAAATGAACTTTTACAGACAAAGTCAAAAACTGCCTTTTAATCGATTTTTTATTTGAAATTATTTTTTGTGCAGAGATTCCACTTTACAACTTAGGATATTTAAACAAACTTTTTTACCAATTGTTAATATAAATACATACATATTTATATTTAAATATCATACTGAGGAGATTTTTCCCGAGATAATATTCAAATTAAGAAATTTTATTTCATTTCAAATTTTAACTTTATTAAAATTTCTAATTGTTATTTTATTTAATTCATTTTTAAAAGCATATTTCTTTTGCTTAATTCTCCTAAGTTCGATCAATTTTTCAATTTTCTTGACCAATAAATCCGATTCAAAATAATCGTTTCAGAGTAAATCAAATTCTTCACTTATCAAAATTAAGGAATTTAATAGTCTCAAAATTAATTAGACAAAATTTCTTTTCCTCAGAAAAATTTCCCGATTCCTAAATTCGTTTATAATTTTACGGTACTGAACCCATTAGAAAACCCATTATTGAAAATAATAACCCATTAAAATATTTTAAGTAAATTTATTGCTAGAAATATAAACTCAAGTACAACACAAGGAAGAAAAAGACATCAACAGGAAAATATATTCAATTATAAACATTTCATGTCATGTTGATCCCTACGAGGCGGTACCGCAGCATCGCGAAGATTAGAAGAGGAGTTGTGGGCCCTGAAAGAAGAAATAGTTAATTAAAATTAAACCCAAAATCGATAAAGTTACCTCCAAAACCCACCCGATGGCCAAAATTGTGAAGCAAAACCTCTCCGCGTAGGTCTCGGCAAGGACTATCAGCGACCGAAAACCGTTTTCCTCCATGACCCTCGGATGAAAAGTTATAACCCTGCAAAGATACGTAAATTAGTAAACGAAAAACAAAGATTAATTAAAACATTACCGTGACTCAGGCCGCGATCTAAAAATAAACTCGTACGACCTGAATTGACCGCATGCAGGCTCGGGGAATGATGACGTGGATCGGCACACGAGCTCCAAAATCTATAATAAAAATAAAATTTCAAAATTTTTAAAATTTATTTGAAGGCACACCTACTTGGTTATCCAACCAGCAGCAGCAAAAAACCCAGACGAGTAGCTGGCGTTGAGTGATTGGCAGGAACAAGGACGCAGGGTGTCCATTCAACATTATAAAAGAGACGACCACTTCGTCACTGACTGTACATTTTTGACATACATTTTGATCTAATTTTAATCTGTAAAACACATTTCGACCGACTTCAAAGGCACCTTTTAACTCAAGATAAATTCCGACGAGCAACTTTAGCGAACCATTTTGAGCGAACAATTTTGAGAAAACAATTTCCGAGAGAACAACGCAGAGTCAATACTGACAGACTGCGCAAAACAAAATTCGAACAGAGTCCTGACATTTTTCCGGAGCCGAATCTGATTAATTATCAATGTAATTTTATCATTGAATTAAAATTTTTCCTTTTAATAAAAGTGTCAAAACATCACATGATTTTATTTTTAATTATTATTATTTTGTTAACTGATTAATTTAACCACATAAAACTTAACCTTTATTTCACACTCCTAAATATTTCGAAGACCGTCGTCGCCGCCGCCCGTCAACCGAATGCCACAGGACATTTTACTGATCGCTGAAGCACCAGCGCATGAAAAGATCCTGATGATCGTCCGTGTCTCGTCGATCTCGATTGAGACTTTCGAGGAGGGCAGTTTTTGGGTCTCGGTTCTCGATCGGATCGAAACGCAAAACGGCCTCTATCGATCGATTTACGGGCCATTCCCAGAAATATTTGAATTACCTGAAAACGACTATAAGAGAATTTGAATGAGTATCAACAATGATGCCCACTAACACTGGTACACACCCCCGACAACTTTTATAGAAATAATAAAAATAATAACTTCTAGAATAGTAACCTGAATAATGACATCTTTGTTTGGCTTTTTAAAAATCTTTTAATATTAATAATAAATTTTAATAAATTTTTAATATTTCTTTAAATTTTTATTTAGTATTTTTAATATTTGTTTATTTAATTTTTTAATTATCTTAAAATTATTTTCATTTCATATACAAATATACATATAATTATTTATAAAAATAATAAGCAAAAGCAATGAAGCAATAAACATTTCGAATAAAAATACAAATAAAACAAATTCAGTTTTTGTAACGGCAAATGTTTGAGTATATTTAAAAAAAGTTGTAATCAAAGTTTCGTTACAATTTTATTTGTAAATTAATTATGTTGGTTTGGGTTTTTATATAAATTAATATGTAAATTGAAAATTATATATAGATATATTGAATAAAAAATAGGATATGGTTAAAATGAAATAATTGAAATTGAAATTTGAAAATTTAAAAAAATTTTCTACAGAAACCGTGAATTTAATAAAAGATTTTGCGAATAATTCATTTTTTGTCTTAATTTGAAGAATAAATAAATTTATATTTAAAGAAAGTGAAACGTTTTAAAATGATCGTACCGTGGAATTTCAATGAACTTGGAATTGAAACGATCGAATGAAATCAATGCAAAATTGACGATGAATTGTGAATGTGATTCGTACCTCGTTAGGACCTTATTTGTCGATTGTAAAATTATCAAATGTGACTTGATTTTCGTTACATTTAGAGATTCTAATGATTCTGACAAATTAATTCTTCAAAAGCGAGTATTGAATTGGATTATAAGTATATTTAGAATGTACCTTATCAAAATCAAAACTGATTACTGTAAATCGAAATCTACAGGAGATAAAAAATTTAGTAAATTGAGACCGAGATCAAAAAGAGTTGATGAGCTCCGGCGGTGGTTACCATGTCCAACATGTCGCTCTGCGTTCAGCAAACAGAAACATGATTGATTGTCTTCGGGCAAGAGAGGGGGGAATATTTGAATAAAAATATAAAATAGACATTTAATAAAAATTCCTGAACACTGCATGTCCTTCTTCAGGTACCTTAATTAATAAGTTTGATTGTGCAAGATCATGGCTATGAAACTGCACGCATGGATTG
Organism: Girardia tigrina; assembly: GCA_001938485.1. Classification (NCBI taxonomy): domain Eukaryota; kingdom Metazoa; phylum Platyhelminthes; order Tricladida; family Dugesiidae; genus Girardia; species Girardia tigrina. The sequence continues at coordinate 44,059 of MQRK01234878.1, forward strand.
CTATAAAGACAACATTAGAGTAATGCACGAAATCATCGTCAACAGGCAACCAAATTGAAAAGTTTCTTTGTCGTCTTTCTTTTTCCTGTATACTTTTAACATTACCGCATAGATTAAAAAAGGTGTAGAAGAGACCGAAGCTTTTAATAGATATGAATAACACTTTTTCAATTTCAGAACAAAAGACAGTATAAACAATTGAGATGCGAGAGTCAAGATTTCCACATTAACCAACACTTTTCACTAATCTTTCGCCACTCCCTTAAATCACACTTATCATCTGTTAAATAAAGTGTTTGAGATTCATCTTTAGAAAAAATTGACATCATCTGATCACATTAAAAAAGTTTCACGTTACCAGTTGTACATTGCTCATACCTCTAACTTTTTATATAAGAAATTTTTACACAAATTGAGAACCAATTTACAATAACCAAATTTAGAAGTGATGTTGTGTAATGTAACAACAGAAATACATAATTTTACAGCAAACTCTGTATTGTCAAAATTAATGACTTGAAAATTTTATTCTTTGGAAATCTCAACTGGCTGACAAAAATTTGAAACATCCTCATTCACAGGCTGCATTGTTTAAAATATGACATTCATTTGTATATTGTTGATCTTGAAGGACAGTTGCATTTAAAAAGCACATGTCATATGATGAAATACTCCTTATTATTCTTATTCAGTAATAAATAAAATTGTAATATACAGTGAACTCTCTATCTAAAGTACAAAAAAAATTATAAATTTGTAAACACTTAATATTCTATAAAACCTCTCCAGATAAGTACATTTTTTAAAATTTGTCAAAAATTTTGTGGTAAATTATAATTAGTTTTAAAAGCTTTTATAAATCCAATATTTTTGTATTGATATTATAATAAATAATATTATTAATAAAAAAAATTTTTATAAAAACAACCACGTTTTTCAAGCATTACCAATGCACTAAAAAGAGGAAAATAATTTTTTTTCTAGACATGTGCGAAATTTTATACCTAACCCCAAAACGTGGGGCGGATTTCTGAATTACTGCTATTAGTAACTGCTATTTCCTCTTTACTGCTTTTTAGTAACAATCGATCATTTCTATGCCATTATTCTATAACATTATTCTATACCATTGATTTATAAACGCCAGGTTACAATATAAATGGTCCCGTTTTACAAGACGAGGCTATAAAAATCGCAAAAAAACTAAAGATGAGTTCAGAAGAATATAATGCATCAGAAAGTTGGTTGGAAAAGAGGAAAAAAAGAAGTGATGTCCGACATTACAAAGTTTGTGGTGAGTCAGTTTCAGTAGATATTGCTACAGCAAATGAAAGGAAGAAAAGATTGGCCTTATTATTACAAGGGTATATGAAAACTCTTTTAAATTACTTTTCTTGGTCATTTTAAATCCAAACATAAAATCTCCGGTGGGGCCAGGTTTTAGCGTTCGGGCACATAGGAACGCATCTCAAAATTCTCCAGAGACTGTCTTGCGATCAATAATTTTCGTGCTAACGAGGGCGGGTTTCCATTCAATTACTGTATTAGTTTCACAAATATTACAGATCTCCTGTATGGTTTCGAAATAAGAACGTGTCGGATAAATTGAACCATGAAACAAAGGGAACGATTTATTCTATCTATACATTATTTATTATGGTATTTTGAAGTTAATTGTGATTGTTAGTGATTAAAGGATCAAATACGCGTTACACTTAAATTTTATTTCTGTATATTCTTTCTTCTATTTAATATAATTAACGAACGCATTATTTACTGAAAATTTCCCTTTATTGCCTTTTTTTCCGGTATTATTAATACAAGCAGATATCTTTAATAAAAATTAATTATCAAATCGATCAATATATTTTTTATTATATTCTAAAATTTAATTCTAATTAACATATTAAAACAATTCAACAAAAGTTAATACAAAATTTTCTAAGCATAAAATTTCTTTTCAAATTAACCAAAAAAGGTAATTTTAAAAAGTATTTTTTTCTTAATTAATAACTTTTTTTATAATTTCTTTTATAATTAATATTTCTTTTTTCATAACTTTAATTTATCTATATATATTTTTTAATGTATAATGACATATATAAAGTATTGAATTTAGAATTCAAAATTCCAATTTAAAATTTTCATTTTTTTTATTTTTAATTTGAATAATTTTTGATGTGAAACAAGTATATTTAAAAAAATGTTTTTAATATGGACGAGAAAGGATATATGTATAGGATGTTACCTGACACAATTTTAAGTAAAGTCGGTGAAATGTGTAAAGGAGGAAAAATGCCAAGTATAGGGTAACAATTGTTTTAACATGCTTAGTAATGGGGGAAATGATTCCGCCTATTATAATTGGCAAATCCAAAAACCAAGATGTTTTATAGGCACTGATTTAAGCAGTTTAAAAGCAAAATATAAATCCAGTTCAAAGGTTTGGATGATGATTTCACTATTTAATCTATCTTAGAGAACTAAATGAATATTTTGCTAAAAGAAACAGAAAAAATACTTTTGTCCGTTGAAAATGCCCCGGTACATTTGGTCAATCCTGAAATGGAACTTGAATATATTAGGGTAAAATATTTTCCTCCCAATCTAACAAGTGTGCTCCAACACCTTGACGCAGGCATCATCAGAAGTTTGAAATCGAATTCTCGGAAATTTCAAATTTTTACTTTACTCGAAAATATTTATTCATGATTACATACCTCGGAAGTCGCTAAGTCATTAAATATCTGATGGTATCAAATTTGTAAAAAAAGCATGGGATTGTATTAAAGAAGATACTATATAAAAATGCTTTAAAAATGTGGGTTTCCTATTGAGTTAAATCATTTTGCTGAAGAAATTAATGAATGTAACGAGAAGGAAGAGCAACTTAAAGAAATTTCTTTATCTATTGGAATTGCAAAACAATTTTAATATTGCAGAATCAATACTGAAATTTTATATTCTTGTAATTGAAAAATTATGTGATACTTTAATCGAAGAAGTTTTTGATGATGGAAGTGAAGAGGAGGAATTGAGTGAAGAAAATAACGAAGATACAATACAAGTTTTAGAGAATCAAGTAAATATTTTAAGCAATAACGATATTGTTCACTATTTGACAAAGTTGATTTTGTTATCAAAAGAAAACGTACTCTTTGATGATGAACTAAATTTATTGAAGATAAAATTTGATGCAAAGAATTTATACCAAATGAAATTAAAACAAAAACCAATAACTGATTTTGTAAAGTAATTATTCAAAACCTTAAAGTTTATGCCTTTATATTTTAATATATATATATATATATATATATATATATATATATATATATATATAACTCTATATAAAATACAAATTACAAAATTTTTGGTTACAAATTGGGTGTACTTTATAGAGTTTACGTTACTTCAATATTCTACAACATTCATTTTCCTGACCAAATCATATGACAAATAAAAACAAACATACACACATCTGCAATCTGAATTATAATCAGTGCCTTAAGACAACTAATAATTAGTGAGAAGAGCCTTATTTGAATGAACCACATATCCCGGCGTATAACTTTCAACTAAAATGCCATAAAAAGAAAAAGTGAATGCATTAAAATAAAGAAAATATCATACTAATGTATTTATATAAAATAATCAGAAGTATCAAAATGTTTTAAGAAGATGTTCAAATTTAAAAACGATAAATGGGTTGACAGTTAGCTTTAGGCAATAAATTTGATTCGGTATGTAAAATCTCCAAAGATTTAGTCAATATAGTTCTAGAATCACATGGATTAACTATCTCATCAATAGCCATTTTGCCAGCAGTCTTGAAAACCGAACTATTTTTTGCATCCTAAGAGTAATAACATAATAACTAACACAAGAAATTATTTTTCAGTTAACTTTTAAATCTTCTTCTGTCCACCCAAATCTAGAATTCGTCCACGAAAAAAGAAAATCTGGTTCCATAGATCGTCCACCCTGTATGAAAATGAGTTATACAATTTAATAAATATTTAATATGAAATATACACAGTTAAACAGTTCAACTTGAACTGAATAATAATAATTTTTCACGATGAAATAGAGATGCCAAATAAGCAAACCGAAATATATTATAGTTTATAAATGTTTATTTTAGTTTTTAGCAATTCACAACGTTATATGAAATTACTTTCATTATAATCCTACAATCAGATCCATTTAGATGGCTGTGGAATCGGGGTTTATCTCCTGCGGCCCGGGTGCTCAAATTGGCAGTAGAAACAGTAAATTAATTGAAAATAAAACTATAATAATGCTTGATTATTTCACATAAATTAAAATTTGACTGGAATATTGTAGCCACCACTTTAATTTTTTTTTAAGTTTTTTAGATTAAAATCAAGTTCAACAGTTTTTATTAATTTTGGCAAAGATTTGATTTCCAAATTCAAATTCCTTCTGTATTTAAAATTAACTTAAAAGTATTTAAATTTTAAATAAATTTACATTTATAATCTATAACATATGATACGTGGTACGATCCTTAAGTCCTTAGACTCGTTGATAAATAAGATTATGACGCATATGCCGTTGATACTATAAATAGATGAGCTATCATTGGTTACAGATATGACTCACCATACCCAACCTGTGTGTGTGAGTGGTGCGTACAGCCATTATTTCACTTTTTACTGTAGACAT
>MQRK01234879.1:6135-17368 GCA_001938485.1 Girardia tigrina
AGAAACTTGGATTCGTCAGTAAACTCGATATGTGGTTACCACATGAACTGAAAGAAATTCATTTGGTGAAACGTATAGACATTTGCGATTTCCTTTTGAAGCGAGAACAAAGTGATCCAATTTTGAAGCGCTTGATTATGGGTGTCGAAAAATGGATTGTTTACAACAATGTGGAACGCCGACGATCATGGACAAAACGTGGTGAGTCTTCCAAAACGATCCCAAAAGCAGAAATTCACCAAAAGAAAGTTATGCTTTCCGTCTGGTGGGATTTAAAAGTAATTGTGTTTTTTGAACTCCCTCCGATGAATGAAACCGTCAATTCAGACAGATATTGTGGTCAGCTGGATAAATTGTCTCATTCAATTCAACAGGAACGTCCTGAATTGGCAAATCGAAAAGGAGTTGTAATTCAGCATGATAACGCAAGACCGCATACAAGTTTGACCACTCGCCAGAAACTCTTATCACTGGGTTGGGAGCTTTTGCCGCACCCACCGTATTCTCCATACTTGGCCCCATCAGATTTTCACTTATTTAGATCACTGCAGAATTCCTTAAACAGAAAAAAAACATTCGCCAGTGATGATGACATCAAGTCGTTCCTAGACGGCTTTTTTGCTAACAAAGGCAAAGGTTTTTATGAATCAGGAATAATGAAGCTACCGGAAAGGTGGAAGAAAGTGATTGAAAATAATGGACAGTATATCGTGTAAAAATATTTTTGCATCCATGTCATTTTTTGATAATAAATATTTTAGTAAAAAACGCAATGACTTTTTGACCAACCCAATAGTTTGGTAGCAGCTAACAAGTTTTCTTATGGCATTTTAAACAATGACTCTTTTTAATTAATTCACTCAGAAAATTCTAATCTGTTATTTCTAATTTATTGTATTTTGTTGAATATTTTGCGAGATTATTGTAGTGCCCTACTTATTTGGATTTTATTTTTTGTTGTTGTATATGTATGATATGTTTGTGATCTCATTTTATAAAAAATGATTTAAACCATATTTGACCCTTTGAATATGTATGTTTCTTTAACTATATCAATTTGCGTCTGATTATTTATTTTTCTTATGAATCTGTATTGTATCTGTTTATATTTGTTTTTTTTATTTTTTAAGCCAGTCCAAAGTAATATTACATTATTTAATTATATTATTTATTAATTACCAGGCAATATTATGATTAAATTTCAAAAGTTCAAATTAGAATTAAAAAAGCAATAAAGGAAATAATATATATAAATAAATTTTGACGACAGTTTTTAAGCGAAAACATTGAAACCAAATAGACGAAAATCTTATCTGAAACAAGATCAAATATTATCTGAAACTTGGATTTAATTTTTTATTTTTTAAGCCAAAACATTGAAACCAAATAGACGAAGATCTTATCCGAAACAAGATCAAATATTATCTGAAACTACTATCCAAAATTAGACGAAGATCTTTTCCGAAACAACATCATATATTATCTGAAACTATCATCCAAAATTAGACGAAGATCTTATCCAAAACAAGATCATATATTAATATAATATTATATTAGATCTAATTGTTATCATTATAAATTTAAACTAAGATATTGTTATTAGGTTCGATTGAAGAGCACTTTGTTTTCCAATAGAATTTGATAACAATTATGTCGCTTGATATTTTATTCCTTCCATACTGACAGCTTCTTGACAAATAAGACAAGATTTTTGCGTTTTGTTCAATTTTAAAAAGAAATCTTCAGTCCAATTACACTTAAACACCCGATATTCTGCGATTTAAAGTAAGAAGACACGTCAATTGGAAGAAAGCAATTTTCAAGTCGGCCTTTGCCTACATTTCCTTTGGAGATCTGGAATGCATACAATGCAACCATGATAAAATTGTCCAGGACAAATAATAATTTGGAAGAATGACAGAGCTTTTACAACTTCTGTTGGTGTGTGTCATGAAAACATATGGAGATTTATTGTGTTTGAAAAAAGACCATAGTATTCACAAATTGGACATTACTTTTGCGACCAACTGCATGTACAAAAAGAAAATTTTACAAAGATGTAGCTGAAAGAATCAAAACTCGTGTTGCGCAGTTTGATGAATCAAGAGACATTATATTTTACTTAAAAAGTATTGCTAGTAATCTATGAAAATTCTTTTAGCAATACGAAGTTTAAAGTAACTAATAAAATATCAAAAAATTAATTTTGTTATATTCCTTTTATTTAACTGTATTTAGTAAAATTTCATTTTATTTATCATTTAAATTTTATTTTTATTGTTAACTCTTTTAACATGGAACCTGTAAAATACTAGTTTCGAATGAAAATCTGAATAATTGTCATCCAATTATTACCTCAAGAAGATCGAAAATTAAATACGAAAATCTATTAAATTATAAAACATTTATCATCATGGATATTTTTAAAACCACATTTCCGTAATATTTTTAACCCATCATCAGTAACATTTTCTTTAAATGACAATTTACAAGTGGAAATCTGATACCGAGACAATCCCAATAGTCTCACACAGTAGGAATTCAAATGAATCTGATCATTATCCGAATCCCAATCCTTGATCCTCAAAACATATTCGTTTGAAACAAAAAACTGTCTACATGTAAAACACCTCAATCGAGTATCAGTTACAACATCTACATCGAATGCCGATATTTGATTCGAGTGAATTATAGCTGGGTACTCTAACAATAATAATTTTGAAATATAAAAAGCTTTTTACTGATAAAAATAAACCCTTGATATTTTTGTGCTTTGTCTTTACGACATACGTATTTCCTTTGACCTGAAATAACATTCATTTTTCAATATAATATATTAATTATTATGTATTCATACAAATATAATTTGATTTCCATCTAAGTGCTTAAGTTTCAACTTTTTCTCAATGATTCTAGGTCGTTTCAGTACAAATAATTTCACCACATTTATATTAAAATAGTTCATTTATAATAAGGGTCAACCCGTAAATACATGATTTTTTGTTTGGAATAATAAAAATAAACTGAACTACATTGCTCATTACAATAAAAAATATAAATAACCTCCAAAAGTGTTTAGTTGGTATCATTTGTCAGTTATATCATCATTATAAATAATGTTATTATATACCGATTTCGTCTGTAAGGCTATCGATAGAGTTAACAATAACATATACATAAAGAATTATCACTTTTAACATATTCAGTCTAGTATTAAAATTTTACAATTACCCAGACGGGACTTTATCTGAATGTTTGTTGGCAGTTTTTTGCAGCGGCACGGTTCGCCAGTCGGTGCTCGCTGCATGTGAGCTCAATACTTCAGTTTGTTCAAGCACATCTAACACAGATAAGAGTGTGCCGTGAAGCTCAAGCATGAACTCACAATTCGTCTACAGAATCTTCCTTGTCTAATACAGTCCCTTCCTGGAGTAGAAGAGTATCTCTAGTATTGTGTTTAGGATCACGAAACTCCGACAAGTCGTGGGCATCACGTCCATCACAGAAGGCTTTCCACATTCTTGCAGACCATCGGATGTTTGATCGGACAGAGGCAATCACAATGGCCTTTTCTCTGCCTGATAGAAAAACGGCAGCTAATGGTTTGTTATTGGGACCCATGTGCCAAGCGAACCTACAACAAATGTGTAAAGCAAAACTGTGTGATCACGGAATTTATCTTTAATTACATCGCTGAGAGGCCTGTACTTAGCCAAGTTGTCTCTGTTCGCGTTGTCCAAGTTCTCCTTCTCATCAAAAGGACACTTCGCATCAATCAAAACTATTCGCTTACTACCCGGTAAGAACATTTGCAAATCAACCCTCAAGGTTGAATAATAAAACCTGCAGGTGGCATTTACATACAATTCAGCATTGCAATACTCTTGGACTTCTGTCTTTAAAATGTCGACCACCGTGTCATAGCGAGCATTTATATAGGCCTGAAGAGTATCGCAATGAGAAACAACATGAGCTAAAGTTTCATTGCAGCCTCTACACCTACGACAAATAACAACTTTCTGGAAATTGCATCCAACTTGAAGTGTATAGGACCGACTAAGAAGAACAAAAATTAATTCAGAGTAGGATAGACGACTATTGAAAACTACAGAAGTTGAGAAACCAGAAAGAGAGAGAGAAGAGGCGGAACGACCAGCACTTATTTGCTTCTTCCAGTAATTAAGATAGTGAAGACAGAGACACTTTCGAAGAAATATATCAATCTTATCTTTATCTTGGTAACTAATGGTGGAAGAAAGCTGGTACGATTCATTCTGTAAAAAGATGGATATAATAAGAGATGGATGACTGCCATCTGTAATTGATCGTGATTTAAACGTTTCTCATTAAATTCAGCCGATCCAATATATGGAGATCTCAGTTTAGCATGGCGGATGCTGTAGATGTGCCCGGTAAATGCTGAACAAATTGTGCTGAGATCAGAGCTGGAATGATCCCGGATCAGTGTGTGAGTAAGTGCAATTCTGGCAGAGTCACAGCGAGTAGAAGTAGTCGGGTGAGGATTGAGTTTTGGCTAATGATTTCGAAGAAAAAACTTTTGAGTAAAAGTACGAATGGCGTCCATGTTAATCCGATTATCAAGAGACATCCGATAAATTTTTCATGTATCCACAGATAAGATGACCACTGTCAATAAACTTGTAGGAAGTGACTATATTAGGTGGAGAGTCAGAGTAAACCATCCTGATAAGACAAAAATTAGAGCAGAATTGGATGAATTTATCAATAATCGATTCATATATAGGTAGTTGTTAGAGGCCAATCGGATCCCAAATGGAGATTGTATTAGACATTAGATCACAAGCGACCAAAATCCACCGTGTCTGACGGAAAAACAAAGGGAATAAGTTTCTCTTTACGAGAAACATCTCTAAGATAAAGGTTTTCCATGATGAAGTCCCGGTTCACGACAGCGATGGCTTTAGAGAGAGTGGACGGGACGACAAAAACATCTTTACAGTTGATAGACGCTTCAGCAAAAGCACACATGTCGGTTAGAAAATGAAAGGAAAGTGAGAAGTGAAGCGCTAGCATGACCATTCCGAATGTCATCCGAAATGGTGCAATTTCCCAAAAAATGAACAACTTTACCAATCAACAATTCAGACATATCCAAGTTGGATCCAGGAAAACCGTATAGTCAAAATCATTTACCTGTGTCTTGAAATCATGAGACAGCGAGTCCTTTAATTAGATTCGGCGAGTGGGATCAAAAGCATTAAGAGCCGAAATTAGCTTGAGGCAGCTTAAACGCGCTTCACCCATGTAAGGAGATTCGTTCACAAGGGGATCATACCAACAGGCAGAAGAAAAACGGAAAAAGAATATGAAGAAGGATCCAGTGAGATCTGGAGACAATAATAGGAGCAAAAAGATCAGGTAGATTGTCTGGTAATTCATCGAAGAACTTCCTGTCCACAACAGCAGTGCGGGCCATCTCAGTGCTGATAGGAATAGATTGTGGATTGCACACGAAAGCACTAAGAAATCAATCAATATAGGAGCCAGAGAATGGAAGACAAGCAAGTTGAGAAGAGATATCAGGGATTCTGCTCGCAATACACGAGATATTCGGAGCAAGGGGAGGTTTCTCATACTGCCAGGCTGAGTAACTGGAACAGCGTTCCACCACGATAGATTCGACTCGGAGAGTAATTTCTTAGATAGTTTTTTTCTATGGCCACATTGTTCTGAACAATAGTCTCGGTTGATTTACAGGTTTGAGCAGAAGTGTCCAAATAACTTCCCTTTACTTTCACACTTAGTGATGAATCTAGAAATAGGAGATTGACGAGTGTTAGGACCAGGAGCTGATAGACTGAAGTCAGAGTCAGATTCTGAAAGAGTTCAGAAATGTGACCCAATCTTATTGATTGGAGTAGTGTTCGGAGAATTCAGACTTGCTTTTGGTAAAGTAGCAGTAGAAGCCCTGGAGGTAAAAAAGATTGACTATGCAGATGAGGAAGTGATAACCGATGCAGATATACAGCCCATGGGGGCTGATAAAATATGGAAGGAGTCCTAGGGACCACAAGGAGGAAACACCTCATCATACAGATTATCACTAGAGACTAGTGGAGATATATTTTCAATGGGAGTAACAGTCAGGGATTCTAGATGACCAATTGATATGCTTGCCGGATGAGTCCTGGGTGTTAAAAAGATAGGGGAGGAAGTGACAATCGGATACGACGAGTGGATCTCAGGAGCAGAGAATTCATGGAACAAATCTTGAGTAACAGTTTCATCCAGTTCAGAATCAATATCAGTGCCAAGAATTTGAGACAGAGAAACATAAGTAGAGTCCCCGGTCAGCACGACATAGTCCTGATCAATGTCATAAACTTCATCACTAGTAATGATGTCAAACTTTTCCTCTTCTGTGCAAATCATAGTCAAAAATGTTTCCGCTATCTTTTCCAAGTTTGCACGTGCATCCAGATCATCAGGGAGTTCAATAATGGAAATCAAATATCTAATTTGATCCAGCACAAAACATGCAGATTTTGCAGTAACATTAATTATAGTTTTATAGGGACGATGAGGAGGGAAACGAGAGCCGCCGAGTCGACGAGGAACCGATCATGGCGATTGCGTAAGCTTTATTAATGATAAACTGGACGATGTAAATAATTTATATATTAATTATAATAAAAGTAATAATTTTGTAAATAAAAAATATGATGTTAAACATAAAATTAGTAAAAATCTAGTAAATAAGGATATTCAGGTAGATAATTGTAGTTACGAGGATAGAGTCAGACAAGAGATAAGAGAGGAGACAAGAAGTAAAGAGATTAAATATAATGTATATGAGTATAAAGGATTAACAGAGAAAGTTGCAAAATGGATAAAGGATTCGATGGGGTAGATAGATAAAGATGTACCAGTGATGTGTGTGGGAGATGACGAGGGGGATGAGACAATTGTATACCACAAGTTACTGGGTTACCGAGTATTATGAATGTTATAGTGGCGGAAAGGGTGCGCAGTTTCAAGTCGGTTACAATCTATAATACAACTCAGAGATTGACGGCTGCAAATGGAGCCACGATGAAAGTTATGGGGGAAAAGACAATTCTGTGTACGGTAAGGAAGGAACAGAAACGAATTAAGTTAATGGTGGTCGAAGATCTACGTCCACAAATGATAGGAGGCATACCTTTGCAAAAGAGTTTTGGAATAGGACTCCGTTGATTATCGGGGATAGAAAGAGAGAAGTTCCATAGGATACATCTGATATACGAGCTTGAAGTGAAATTTGGCGACATCATATTGGGGGAGCAGAGATTGTTTGAAACAAGGTAATATGTGAAAACAAAGGGAAAGCATGAACTGGACAAAGTGATAGTTAAGTTCCAAAATGTCTTCATGGCGAACGAATGGTATATCGGTAAGACTAACTGGATAAAGCATACGATTAAAACTACGGGGAAACCGATCAATATCAAACCGAGGAGACATCCAGGACAAACTGGAAGAAGCCATAAGAAATTTGGAAGAAAATGAAATCATCAGGAGATTTAATTCACCGTGGAACACACCACTGGTGTGTATATGGAAGAAGGATACTGATTCAATTCGAATGTATGGATTTCCGGTAGTTAAACCGAATATCAAAATGACAAGCATTTTCTATGCCAAATATGGCCGAACTCATGGGAAAATTACATGGAACTAAATATTTTAGTACCATTGATTTGGGAAACGTCCAATATCATGTAGAGCTGGAGGAGGAATCACAAGAGAAAACGGCATTTTCTACCAATAGTAGCCAATTTTTCTTCCAGAGGATGCCGTTTGGAATAGCTGCAGCCTCAGGTACTTTCCAGAAGCTTATAACGAGAGTATTACAAGCGATCGGAAAGGGAATGTCCGTATATCTTGACGACATACTTATCGCAACACAGACGGAAGAAGAACATTATCAAATATTGGAGAGGGTATTAAATCGAATCGAAGAGGCTGGGTTTAGGGTAAAACCGTCAAAATGTAAATTTCTGCGTGATGAAGTGAAATTTCTTGGACATGTTGTGAACAAAACTGGGATACATACAGATCCAGAGAAGATTAAGGCAATCAGTGAGTTCCAACAACTACGGAGTTTTTTAGGGATATATAACTATTATAGGAGATTTATCCAGGGTTACTCTAAGAAAGCCAATATATTAGAAGGATTATGTGGAGCGACGAAGGATAGACTAGCATGGACGGACGATTGCGAACAGACTTTCAATGAACTAAAACAAACTCTAATATCAGCGCCAGTTTTGAAGTTTCCGAATTTCTCGAAACCTTTCATTCTGGATACAGACGCGAGTTTTGATTGCATTGGAGCAATGTTATCGCAAGTGGGAGAACAAAGAAATGAACAAGCGATAGCGTATGGGTCGCATTCGATGGGCAGCCATGAAAAGGGCTACTGCATTACTAGGAAGAAATTGTTGGCTGTGTACTATTTTTGCCAGCATTTTAACAACAACTTATACGGAAAGAGGTTCAAGTTCGATTTTGGACAAGTGGATTTTGAAATTTGGAGCACCAAAAGAGATTCACACCGATTGCGGAAAAAGTTTCGAATCACAACGGGTGCAAGAACATATGGATAAATCATCATAGCTCAAATGGTATAATCGAATGACAGTTTAGAACTATAAGAGAGTATATACAGGCTAGTTTAAAGGACCAACTGGAAACGAGTTGGGCAGAAATGCTACCAGAGGTGGAATTTGCGTTAAATGCAACGAGACAAAAAACGTTAGGTAAGAGTCCGGCAGAAGTGATATTCGGAAGGAAAATCGATCGTTAGAAGTGATATACAAATAAGGAACAACCAGCTGGAACGAATACCGAACAGATGGATATTACACCGATACGCATGTTTAAGGTGGGAGATAAGGTGTGGATTAAGAAAGAAGTTCGGAATATAGGGGAAGATAAATACGAAGGACCCTATACAATTGTCGAGTAATTACACCAGAGGAGTTTCCGTTTGGAGAACGAAAACAAGAAACAACTGATACGGAAGATAGAAAAATTCCAAAATTTTAAAGGAAGGGGGGATGTTAGAGTGGATTCGACAGAATAAAAATTTTTGAATTTATAAAGAAATTTGGAGGTAGAGAAATTTTACTAATTACTAAAGATTATCCTGAAAATTAAATTCTTAAAATCAATAAATTTATAAAACTACAAAAAGAAAATTACGAAGTCCAAGTTTATCGTTAACAAGAAAAGTTCCTCAGAAGATATTGTTAAAACTTAAATTAAAAAAAACAACAATTAATTATTAAAAAAATAATGTTGTTTAAATAATGTCAGTTTTTTTGAAAAGTTTTAATTTGAATTGTACTTGTGAAAAATATTTTTTACTATCATCGTTTTTTGTAATTGATTTTATTGAAAAATTACATTGATAAATTTTATTTTTTTTAATCAAATTTTGTTTGGGATGAGTGAAGAAACGACTGACGCAAACAAGTTTTAAATAATTTTCTTTGTAATGTTTTGCAGTTGGCGTATACAACCAGCAGCTTGTAATGTAAATCAAAGCCCTTCTGTAAAACAGAAAAACTAATACTTTGAAAGAGACGAGATTCTATTCTTACAATGCATTTAATCATCAAGAAGCTTACTCAATTGACTCGATTGAAAATGCTCACTAATGCGGATTTAGAGATGATAATTTGCCTCTCCAATAAACGATTTTTTTAAGTCCTAACAACTAGCAGAATGATTTTGACTTTTCAACACTGAACTACTTGACAAACTTGAAAAGAAAAGTTTTCTTGAATGCTGTATTTCTATAAACAATCGTCCATGTTTCCTAAATTTCCTAGGAGTTTTTCTTCAAATTTAACCAAATATTTGATGTTGAGTCGTTGTTTCATTGATTTCGATCTACTAAAAGAGAAAAAATTAATCGAAACATTAGCTACACAATTATCCCGAGGGCCTCACAGTTACAAACCATTTAATAGATAACTCACCACCAGCGCAGCCTGTGAGTATAGCCAAACATGGTACCAAAGCCTTCATGGTAACTCAGTTCGCGTATATTTTAGACAGGCAACGCATATTTTTTAATAAATTTTTAGTAAAATTTAATTAAATGTTAAATTTTTTTGTGGTCGAAATGAAACATGTATAAAACAAAATAGTTTGCAAAATTTGATTTTTTTTAATTTTCTGAACGATTTGATCTATTGCTTTTTAAATTATAACAACAAATTTTACTGTTGAATAATCATGGAAGAGTTGTACGGCAAACCCTATAAATTAAATTATCAGTATATAATTAAGTATTAATAGAAGTCATTCATTATATATTGAAAATCCGTAATAATATTAAAAAAATAAAATGTTAAAAAAGAATAAGTTATTCACTTTAAGGCGGTTTTTAAATTAGTTCACTGATCAAAATTTAAATGGTTTTAAAAATTATTTTGAACTGAAATCAAATTGAAAATTTAAAAAAATAAGTAGAATGATAATTAAATATTTCGACTTTGAATTTTAAAATATTCTTTATAAATTAATTTGATTTATAATATTAGTTTAGTAAAAAAATAAATGGATTAAAAACAGATAACAAATAAAATAGTATTTTAAAAATAATAATTTATTTGAATTTTATTAAAAATTTTTTTATTAAAATCTGTAAATTTATTTTTCAAATTTTTAAATCAATTAAGGATATAATTAAAAATTTAAATATTTAAAACATAAAATATTGAACATTAAATATACGTAAATTAATAGTTTTCTTAAATATTTTATAAAAATTTTAAAATTAAATATTTTGATTTGATTTAAAATAAATTTAAAATTATTGGAAAATAGATCGGCGGATTGATTACAGATTTAGGAAATAGTTGAAAATTTTGTTCGAATAATTTTTATTAATAAAATATAATTTGTGTTAAAGTGACTTCTGATATTGACGTTACAAATACCTCTCACATTCACAAAGATAAAATGAAATAAAATTAAGTTCAAAAATGACCTTACATTGTTACTTATAGATTTTCGGTTTCCTTGATAAAACGAATCAAATTGACTTTCACTTTTACCATTGCTAGATGATGAAGGGTTTCTAATTTTGGAGCCACTAAATAAATTTGCACTCTGAAACGGATTGGTTGTATTATTATTTGTAACTGCGTCACATGAAATCTAATATTAATAAAAAAACTGAGAATGGTGCACGATA
>MQRK01234887.1:3430-20513 GCA_001938485.1 Girardia tigrina
TTATTAAGTCCAGTTAGTTGATTCTAAAAGTATATTACCTCTGATTCTTAACATTTATTGTTCAGCCTCTTTGACTGTCTTAAAATAATATTTTTAAAATTTTATCTTTAAAGTACGTCAGTGTGAATACTTAAAATTTTAATTGGGTAATTGACGTTTTTTTATTTATTGTTTTTCTATGTTTTTTTATCTTTAATTGTTATAGGTGTCTTAAGTCCAATTCCTAAATTTGTATTTTGAAAAACCAAAGCACAGACCTGTCACATATAATTGTAGTACCTTTTATTTCAAGAGTGAGGAATTTATGTTTGGTTAGGTCATTAAAATATTATTTTAACAAGTAAATCAAAAAATAAATTTTTTATACCCATTCTTTGTGCAGACAAAACTCTACTTTGCCAACAAAAATTTAATTAAAAAAATCATTTTATTAATAATTTTATCTACATATTAAATCTATTCAAAAAATTATTTTAGGTAGAGAAGGAACATTTATTTAATTTAAAACTTAGTTAAAAGCTATTTACTTTATTTAAATTTTTAATATTAAAATTTGAAACGATTTAATATTTTTAAAGTTTTTTAAATATCTTATGCTGTACTTTAAAATGCAAATTATACTCGAATAATTATTTATCGTGAACATCCAAAATATCAATTTTCCATCTGGATGGGAGAAACACATTTCCAAATACTAAACTCAACATACCAATTTAAACATACCAAATTTAAAATATTCCTCATACTGATAGTAAATCTCACACGTGTAATTCGAATAATAAATAAAACAATTTAAATGCTAATAATTTTCATAAAAATGATTTATCTAGTGATAATACGTATGTTTGTAAATTGTATGATGATAATATTTTATATGGTTTGATTTAAGTAAGTACATTAAAAAGTTATTTAATATATAATAATAAAATAACGATACTGTCTGAGGATAATAATTTGTAAAATATTAATAGATTCAATAATAAAAACGAAATAATTGATTATGATAAATTTGATGGCAGACCAATTGTCAATATTAGAGTCAATGGAATGAACAATAAGTGTCTACTTGACACATGAACAAGAATAAGTGTTATTGTTAAACAAAATAGGGAAGTGTGCAATTAATAAATCATTCGCCAAAGTAAGATGCGCTAACGATAGTAAATTATAAATAGTAAGAAGAGTTTATTTGGATGTCGAATTAAATAATATTAAGGAAAAAATAGAATTTTATATTGCATCTAAAATTTCCCCGAGCATAATTGCAGGTATTAATTTATTGAGTCAATTTAATATTAAATTGATGAGAGAAAATAAGAGTATCTTACAATCTGTAAATGCAGTTGAAGATCAACGAAATATTTATGAAAGCCTAAATAATATTAAATTAAATAATATTAAATTAAAAGAAATATTAAAAACAAATGAAAATATTATAATAAAACACAAATGGGATATCGGGAAGACTAATTTATTAAAACATGAGATAGTAACTAATAACAAACCAATCGTAATGAATCCTCGGCGTCAACCATATAATTTAATCGAAAAATTGATAGAAGCGTTAAAAAATGTAAATCGCCTTGATATTCATCATTAGTGTGTGTAAAGAAAAGAGATAGTGAAGATATAAAATTATGTTTGGATTATAGAGCATTAAATGAAATCACTGAACGAGCAATTTTTCCTATTCCTAATACTACAGAAATTATGGATATTTTATATGGAGTAAAGTATTTTAATACTATTCATCTTGGTAATGCATTTTACCAAGTGGAGCTCAGTGATGATTCGAAGTTAAAAACAGCTTTTTCAACTAAATCTTCCCAATATTGTTTTAATCGAATGCCATTTTGTATAGCTATTGCACCCGTCACATTTCAAAAATTAATGAATAAATTTCTAGGACCACTCAATTGGAAAGAAGCTGTGGTTTATTTAGATGATGTCCTGATATTCTCCTACTCATTAAAAGAACTCTATAAAAGAATTGAAAATGTTTTTGAAAATGTAAATGAAGGTAATCTGAAAATAAACTCTAGTTAGACGGAAAACGTGTCTCCATATTAAATCTAAACTCAGAGAAAATCGAAATTTTCTTTATTAGGAGTAATTTCGGATAATGTGAGTTACCAAAAATTATAAAACTTTTCACTTCGGAAAAATTTTCCGTTTTATTGAGTAATTTGAGTTCATTAACGAAAGTTTGACAGTCTTCTTCACTAACAACCGGATCGATTTTCTGTCGTTTGGTCGAGATCATTTTGTCAATAATAAAGTCAGATAATTGGAGATCGATTGAGCGGTGTTCTGGTGTTTTAAATGCACAAAGAGATAAGAAAGCGAAAGTCATGAAAATTTAAGAGAATTCAAATTTTTATTATTAATTTTTATTAGAAATGAAAATTAACCCGCTGGAAAAGAAAATCAACCCGTAAACTTTTATTTTTCCTTGACATTACATTTTTTTGAAAACTGCACAATCACGCAAACAACATTGATTAAATTACTTTATTTAAACAAACCACAATTTGAATTTTTGATTGATGATTCAATGTCTTTAAAAATATTCAATAATTTTCATACATATTCGCGCATATATTTGAAAATGTTTGATAATTATCTTTAATTTTCTTTATGTAATTGTTGGGGTTCCTTTTGGTGAACTTTAAATTTTTGATATTTTTAAATTAAAAATCATATTTATATTTTAGATAAATTAAAAATAATGTTCGACTAATTAAAATGAAATAATTTTTTAAATAAAAAATTAAGTTTATAGGTAATATTTTTTACTAATTAAAATAAATAAGATTGCATAAAAAATATATTTTATAGGTAATATTTCTACTAATTAAATTGAAATAATTTTTGTAAAAATTATANTTCACAGATAGTATGTTACTAATTAAAATGAAATAAGTTCTGTAAAAAATCTTAGAGTAATGATAATATTTTAATTAAATTGGGACAAATTTTTATAAAAATTAAGTTTTAAAAATTCACAATTAAAATATTATCTTCGAAGTTAAAGAATATTGTAAAGATTTTGATATATTTTGTAACACTATTTAAAATAAAATTAGAATGTTTATCGAATTTAATTGTACACGGAAAGTTTTTATTAAAAAAAATAATAATTTATTGAATATTTTAAAATCAAGCCTAAAATAAAAATCATAATGTTATTGAATTTAATTATCAATGGAAAGTTTTTTTAAAAAAATAATTTAAAATGGAATGATTTAAAATTAATGAAAAATTATTTAGGAATTGAATTTTTACAGGATATGTCCATTAAAATATTTTTAACGATCTAAATTTATAAACATTGTAAAAAATAATAAAACAGAAACAAAATAAGATTTATGCAAAATTGAAGAAAATAACATATTTATATTTATACATCGTTATTATTATTTATATTTAGAATTTTTAGATCTGGATTATGTAACTGAAATATTGTTCCTCATAAATTTGTTTCAATAATGAAAATTGTAGTAGAAATAAAGTTTGCAAATTATGACTTCAAATTTTGATCACGAACCCAATAGTAATTATTTTTTATTTAATTATTTTAATTAGTTATTTTATTAATTATATATTTTATTTATATACTTTCCTTAAATTTTNGCAAAATGTTCGGTCACTGAACAATTTTCTGCTCCACTAGTAAATATCACTTTTTGAAAGAAAAAATTAGATTTTTAGGTCATCAAATTAATGGAAATGGATTTCAAACTGAGAAATCAAAAATTGAAGCTATTGAAAAATTCGAAAGTCCCAAATGTGTTAAAAAAACTAAGAAGTTTCCTTGGACTCACCAATTACTATCGAAGATTACTACCACGAAATCTCTCGAGCCACACAGACGTTTTCTGGCCAGTTGTACTGCTGCACTATCCTTAAGGTCTTAATTGCCACGATAGCTTGTGAGATTCTACAAGAAATAAATGAGACAGGCAAACTTTTATTTTCAAAAATAACACTTTTGGAAACTTTTAATGATTTAAACAAATCGATTTATTCTTCATTCTACACTGTTTATAAAGAAAACAATTTCCTTATATCTTGGTTTTACTGTATTAGGTCTTTAAATATTTTTTCATTTTGAAAAACAATTTTTTGATGTCTTAAAACCCTTTGAAGAATCTATCAATAATCGAAAGAGTACTATTTTTTCTAAAAGATAATATTTTCCAGATATAGTCTCTAAAAATATATATAAAAAATTTAATTTTATCTTTAAATAATCAAAACTTATTTTTAAAAACATATATAAAGAACAATCAGAATAAAAGCAATTATTTTCATTTTGTTCTATAAACTCATGGATAAAGTGTAAACTATCCAAGTCATCCATGACCGTTACTCTATACGACCTTAGTCGAACCAATCGTTAACTGAAGCGACTGGATACCTATTTCAATATTATACTATTGAAATAATATAAATAATATAATAATAATATACTAAATACCTATACCTATTTATACCTAAATTTCAATAAATAGAAATTTTTTATTAAAAATTCTAATAAACATATACAAAAGTTTAACATTTTCGATGTTTTAGTTCATAAATATATGAATCATAAGAGTAAATCTGAACTTATGCATTGTCTTAACTTCAAGTTTTTCTTAAAGGTGCTCGTAAAATTGAACGACTCAAACATAATGTCTAGAAACCTAGAAATTTAAAAAGACATAAATTTGTTATTTTGTTTAGTGGATGTTAATTTTTGATTTTACGAACAGAAGTTCATTTCTGTACCTTTATGCATGTCAAGGACCCTACCGCAGAACCTACTTACAAGCATGTAGCAGTTTAAAGGTTAAATGTCATATTTCAATAGTTATCTAAACAATTATAGATACTTGAACTTTCCACATTGTATTTTAAGTTGACAAGTTTACTATCCATCAATTTAATAGCACAGATGATCCTAAGTTATCATTCGATATGCTCATCGATTTTAATATTATATGATTAAATTTGATATTTCTAGACGACTGAAATGTGTTACAATTTATTTCATTAATTTCGATCGTAGTTTGTGTTATTGTGATACAAAAGTCTGTGATTCGGAGTTTTAATCATTCATTTATTAATTTCAGTTTGCTAAGGACAACGGATATTCTAAATTAAGCCTCATCAGTTTGAGTTTCAATGAACAGTTTTATGAAAAACTTGGGTTTAAAAATCAGACCAAACGTCTAGGGTACGACTGGTATTCGATGGACGTCCCAGATTCAATGAAGGAATTTAATCATTCTAAAATTAACATTAAATTAGATATATAGGAGTTTAATAATGTGATTTTTCATTCTTTGGTATCACTTAAAAATGTATTTCTATATTCCAACTCAATGTTTTTTGCATCTGTCCACCAGATATGGTTATGTAGTTGATTGGATCATAATCTTTTATTAATTCATTTAGTGTTTTATTAAACAAACCGTTGATTTAAAAATTATTTTGTCTTTAATCAATAATATCTGTCTCAGTAAAGATAGTTCTTTTATTACAATACAAAAATGTATAGGATGTGATACAATACATTGCGGATAACTGTTGTAAAACTTGTCAATACAAAAAAATAACAAACTTTGCCTCGGCAAACTAAAATTAAATTAAAAAATCAATAGAAATTGATTGATAGATTTCAATAATTCTCTCTCGGTATTTCAAAGATTCCTCCTCGATGACTCATTTTGATTTTTCATTCTCGCACTTCAACTGAACTTAAAAACATAAAAAAATCGAAAATATTTATTTTCATCAAAACACGATACGAATCATTCAATAGAACCACAAACAGTGCAACTCCACACAACAACGACCAAATACCCTAACAATAAATATCATATCGGAGATTTTTTTAACGTACAGCCATCAATCAAACTACGTTCAAGTCATAATCCAAAGCAATTCCGTACATCCATACGAAACAAACAAGATTAATTACAATTTTATCCGAATTACAAAGATTTCCAAAGATCTACCAGCCAAAACTATTAGTGAAGTATTTTAACTATTGTTATCTCCTATCAGACCCTATCTCTATTCAGCGTGATATTATATTTAGCAATCTTTGTTTTTTTCTTTTCTCCTTCTCTTATTGTTGAGAATATAGTCTTCATCACGATAAAAATTGTTTTTTTTTATTTTTGTACTGATCAAGAAACAAGTTCACATAACATTTCCGATTAGGTTAGCTTGTTTCTGGTAGGTTGATACAACTGTTAAGTATACAGATAAATAACTACACCATTTCAACATGTATTTCAAAGAATAACAATTGTATTTTAAATAATAACAATTGTATTTTAAATTCATAAATTGTATTTCAAAAATTAAAAATTGTATTGTAATTGGATTGTAATATTAAAGGCTACATATGTTCGTAGATGGATATAAAATATCAAAAGATCACATTATGAAATAATAATATAATTAATTATTATTGCTTTTATTATTTTTTAGTTACGAAATGCACGTGTAAAAATTGTAAGTTAAATAATTAAAACATAATGATTTAATAAAAAAATGTTTTCCATTGAAAGTTCCATTGAAACCAATGCCTGTACCTTTAGCACCTATGGAAATATGTGCAATGGACATTGTCGGTCCATTACCAGAAATAATTAAAGGTAATAAATATATTTTAGTCTTTTGCGATTATTTAACGAAATTGGCTGTAGCAAACCCAATGCCTAATCAAAAGACAGAAATAGTAGCTCATGTTTTGTGGAAGAAATATTTTTTCGTTATGTAACTCCGATGAAATTACTAACTGATCAAGGCTCGAATTTTATGAGCGAATTTTTCAAGAGTGTTACTGAAATGTTCAGAATAACTAAACCAAATACTAGTCCTTATCATCCTCAAACGTAGAAAGATTTAATGATACTTTATTAAATATGATTTCTTTTTATGTCAACAGTGGTCAAACTGACTGAGACGTTCATTTATCTTCCTGTGTATATGCTTACAATAATTCCATTCATCCTGCAACTGGCAAAACACCATTTTACCTTATCTTTCGTCACAATAATATGCCAATTAATTTATATTATGAACAACCAAATTCTCATCTTATGGAAGTTCCCGATTATAAAACTTAAATGCAAGAAAAGATGCAATTAGTTTGGCAAAAAGCCGGATTAAAAATCAAATATAATCAAGAGGAATACAAAGAAGCTAAAGATCATAATTTAAAAATTGGAGACTTAATCTATCTAAACAAACCCGAACCCAAAAAAGGTTTATCTCCAAAGTTACAGAGACCTTATAAAGGACCTTATCGTGTTTGTGGAATAACAGCAACAAACGTAAGATTGAAGGTTATTAATAATAAAAATGCTGAAATAATTGTGGTACATGCTAACCGATATAAAAAAAGTTTAAAAAGTTGAAGAATCCTGCTATAATTTGCGATCCAAAGACAAGAAACAGAACAATGAATTTAAACAAAATATTAATTTATCTAAGAACATTAAACACTGTAATTATTTATCACTCATCTCTTGAATCTGTTGGTTTTCTTAACCTTTATCTCAAGCTTTGGATATCAATTATTTCCCAGCAAAAATTGAGCTGCATATTTTAAGTCAATTACGAGTCTATTCATCTTACAATGTTTTAATTTAGCAATATCAATGTTTGGTGAATGAAACCTTTCAACTCCATTACAGTAAAAGTGTGAAGTTAGGACAAATAATGTTAAATAATAAAGAGAAAACTGTGATAATCCGACATTTAAAGACAAATCAACAATATGATTTTAGAATCAAATATTTGGAAGATACAAAAGTTTTGGGTCTAGAACCTCAATTTATAATGTTCATGCAAACTTTGACTAAAGATGTTTATACTTTGCTTTCAATAGAACCTTCTTGGTCAAAAATTATTGTTACCAGCAGACTGAATAAACTCGAAAAAGTTCTAGTTCAATATTAAAGAGGATTGCTATTATTTTCACGAACATTGTCAAACTCAAAACCTTTTTTAGATAACGATGAACTTGCAATGGATCAAAATTATACTTTAAATTTAATATATTATGAAGCTCAATTACACAATAATCTCAGTTATGATAGTAAAAAAATGATTCCTTTTTGTACTGAAACTCGTACTATAAAATTGTCAATAGAATCAAATAAAGTAATTGCAAATGCAACAAAAAACAAACTATATTTTTATCGAAAATCAAATAGAAATGAACAAGTTGTAATATTCAATACTTTTTCAACTATTCAACAACAAGTTACCTTAAATTATTTCAAATCAGAGGCTGAAATGTTAAACTTTCAAGGTGAAGAAACTCTTATAAAATTTCAATATTCTCACAAAGATGTCATACGTAATCAATGGATAATTACTTTCGTGGAAGAAGAAACTATTAAAACTTCCATTAAAACTTTTATAAAGGATGATCAAACCTTCAGAAATAAATCAAATAATAAGCAACTAATAATCAAATATCCAAAACAAAAATCGTTCAATAAAAAACCAAAAAATAATTACAATCCGATCTTAGATGGTGATTATGACTATTATTTTATTTTAATCATTCTGTTCATTATCATTATTGTTCTATTAACAATGTCTGTTATAATGTGTCTATTAATCTGGATAAAGAACTATCATTCTGGAAGCCAAGAAATTATTTCGGATTGGGATCCAGGAGAACAGTCCACGTGGGTATAATTGTGAGTATTAATTGCATGCTAATGACTTAATTAACTTAATCAGATAGCTAATGTATCTTTTGTAACCTTCTCATGACATTTCTATTGTTGTGTTATTCTTGAAGCTCATTTTTATTATTGTAAACAATTTGGCAGGATTAAATTCTTTTTGGCAAATGTTAAGATATTTAAGTTTAAAAATTATATTAATTATATATATATATATATATATATATATATATATATATATAAATATATATATGAGGGTATATATTTGCATGTGTATGTATATAATATAATAAAATTTAATGGTAAAGGAAATATTAATTGATAAATTAGTGGTACGAGTAGATATAAAAAAATTATAAAATAAAATAAAATAATTTTTTGTTATTATTATATTTTCCTTACTGTAAAAAGATGAAATTTAAAATCTCACCTCATTTAAACAAATTCAAATTTTCTCTTCAAACAATCAAAGTAATTCAATCAGCTTTTTTTCAAGAATGTCTCAAACTCTGCTGCAAAGACTTGTTCCGAGAAGCAAAGACGCGTATTTTGAATTTCGTTAACTTATCAATCCTGAACAAACTTTAAGAAAAATAACTAATAATTTGATAATACCAAATATTATTCGCACTACTGATTTGGAAATGGAAATCTATTTGGAGGAGCTCAGTTCAGCAGACACAAAAAGAATAAAAAAATCTAATTCCGAATACAATCAATGGAATTCTCGAAATGCATATAATTACCGGATCAGTTACAATCTTCCCAAAGAGACCGAACGCAAACTGATGAATTACAATATTCTTCATCGTGGAAATTAAATGAAGGTAACGCAGAACTACTCATTCGAGCAGTCGAAAATCTTGACAACCGTCACCATTACCTTAAAAATCATCTAAATCACCTCAACAACTAATCAAATCACGTTGAAAATCATCAAAAACACCTTAGAAACCATCATCGTTACCTTGAAACCATAAAAATCATCTTAAAAATCATCAAAAACATGTAAAAACCACCAAAATTACACAAAAAAGTGCTAATCAATACTGCACATGTGTAACTGTGCAAAATCAATAAGTTCACAATTTTGCAAAGTTCAAAATATTCATGAATGTCTATCATGAATGACAGTCTATCTTGTCAATCAATTCTATGATGGTTGAGAGATTACAAAAGAGGCGTCTAGGAACTCAAACCATTACGACAGACCTCCTAGAAAACGTCCATCAAATAGAGATGGATCACAAGACGCCAGAATTAGCACTAAACTTGGTATTGCGTGAAACATACCAAAGACTGATATATGATCAATGTGAATTTCAGATTCATCACCCTTTTAAGTGTGTTTATTGAAATCTATCACTTTGTGGATACATTCCATGACTTTTATAACTATTTATGTTATGCTTTAAATATAGGTTTTCATTCTAATATTGAAATTCATTTTATATACTATATATATATATATACATAATATTGTTGGGAATTATTCTTTATTTTATTTTTCAAATACTGAACTCGAAATAAGTGACACTCTGACTTCAACTAAATCAGAAGATTCTTCCAACATTTGTCCAAAATTTGATTGAATTAAAAGCAAATCAATTATCTTATTAAGTAGTGATCTTAATAAGTTATTTTTTTGAAATCAAATGAATATTAACAACTGAAGATTCTGATTCAAATTTATATTTATGGATACTACAAAATGGTACAATTCAATTCTGTTACAATTGACAGGATCTTCCAAATATTGGATATTCGTTTATAAAGGGTGGGCCAAAAGTAACTACACAACTTATTTAACCTATAGTTTCTTTTCCTTTTATCAAATTTAACAAACAATAAAACAAAAATAAACTTTAAAAGTTATATTTTATTAATTTATCTTTTAAATATTACATTATTTAGGTGTTTTCCATTTCCCGATTGACAAATTCTACATCTTTCTATGGCAGTTTCCATTACCCTGTTTAAAACTGATGGCTTAATCGATCTTATTTCCTCGGTTATAATTTTCTTNAGATCTGATATTGAACTTGGGTTTCTTTTGTATACACAGTCTTTTAGATAAATAATAATAATAACTTTAATTAAACTTTTATTTTCTAATTATAATTCGATACAATCTAAAAACAAATCCAATTTCAAGTGGGATTATTATTGATGATTGGATTTCAACACAAATCAGTAAGTTTCATTTTTTAAAAATTTTTATTTTTAAATTTTCATCAGTAATTTAGCTTTTGTTATTAATGATAATAATAATAATAATAATACCAACAATAATAATAATTATTATTATTATTATATTAATAATAAGAAAATATTAATAATATTAATAATAATAATAATAATTGTTACAAATTGATAAAGAAAATATATATTTAATATTCTTTTAAAAAAATTATAGGGAGAAAAATTAAATATATATATATATATATATATATATATATATATATATATATTTATAAATATTATTTGTAATTGGTTTTTTTTAAAAAAGGAAAATGTTAATTGTTAAATTGTGAAAATTGTTCGATTCTGGAAAAATCCAGTTTGGATTAATATCGATTAATATTTTAAATATATTCACACATTCTCACGAACTTAATCGCTCTATTTGCTAAGTATAGACACACATGCTCACGAACTTAATCGCTCTATTTGCACAAACATACATCATTTTACACATCCATACAGCATTAATCATACATTTTTCGAACAAATGGATCGGTTATCCTTCAAAATCTCAATAATTCACTGCATCCGTCAAACTTCATTTTATAATCAGTTCATAATTACTTATTACTTTACAAAAATTATTAATTTACAAAATTGATAATTATTTTGACAATTACTTTACATTATCATTTTACATTACTTTTACATTATTTTATATCATTTTGTTCATTTATAGAGATGGATTGTTGCACAATTTTACTGACTATGTATACTTACTTAAACCCAATAATTTGTTATTTGCTCATACTCGGAGCTCTCATAAAGAAAATTTCTCATCTTTTTCACTCTCTTGCTCTTTATTCTATATTATGGGGTTCTAATACTCATCCGGTTTTAGAAATACAATATATTTGTCAATTCTGGGGCTACTTCTGTGAACATTTACTTACGAGATTTTGTATCATTTTCAACTCGTCAAACTCATTGCACCCACTTTCGTCGTTTTCGGGTAAAGTTTTGACCAAACTGTACTAACTTTATTGGGAGCACAACTCATCCAATAAGGGAAAACAGGCAATCCCGGCTGAGCCCTCAAAATATGTTGTGGTTCTGTGTTTTCAAAAACATGTGAACATATTTTGGGAACTGAGTTATTTTGCTTTGAGCCCCCAGGTTATCGGTAACAAACCATAAGATACTATTAAATTACGGTCATCTATGCATGTGTATTTTACCTCTTAACCCCTTAAATTTAAGACCACAACTTGCCTCTCAACCCCTATATCATCTGCAAGCAGTGATAGGTATGAAGACCTTCAAGGTTCCAGACCTACACAGGTTTAAGACCAGATAGGCCAGAGCAGCTCTAATGGGTATGATGTTATGTTATGATTTAATATAATTTGTATTAACGTGTTGACCCCAGGATGTGATATTATGTGTTTTTGGTAATGTGTTAGGCCCCTAACAGTTATGAAAGATTATGTCAACAATCCATCTTTTATTATTTTATTCATTACGAATTTCTTTAAAAAAGTATTGACTCGAATACCATGACGCAAATCCTCCGTTTATGTGTGTGACTTTAGTGTTAAGACGTAGTATTAAGATGAAGAAAGAGAAACTAACTGATTTTAACTATTTGGTGCTTGTCATATTTTAAAATACCGAAACAATAACTCATATAAATCAAAAATAAAAAATTTATTTATTAAAACATTGTACAACGTTGTCGATGCTTTTACGAATCTTATGTCGTTGACGATGTTTTAAATAACCCTCACCTCTGTAATCGGCGATCGAACATTGTGTTCCCAAGGTGCACGACTCCTTCCTTTCCTCAGATCTTATCTTTTGTCGTATTTGCAACTGCGATTGCTCAGAATAAAGCCGCTCTAACTCGCGGATCCCATTCTCCATCATGACGCCCCGCTTTACTACGCGTGCGTATTCTTCTGGCTCGACAGAAGCGTCTTTTACTGCTCTTTAACTTGCGGATAAACGCTTTACATTGTCGTGTAAATTCAGCATCTCTTTGCGATCTGCTGCTCTGTCCTTTTTCAATAAATTATTCTCTTGTTGAAGACGCTCGATGGTCATCTTAGCCTGTTGTAGTTCAATTTGTTAAAACATCTGGAAAGATTATTATTAAAAGAAAGATATGAGTTGTTTTTTTCGTTATTTATTCTAATTCTACGTAAGTGGTCGAGACAGATAGCAGTTTGATATCAAATCTGCTCTCCGGTATGAAGTCTTTCGGGTTTTGTTGTCCCTTTTATACTCCAAAGCCGGGGACTTAATCTACCTACGATTAATCGCGGGTCAGAATCTGCCTTCAAGAATTTTGTGTAAATCATTTTTTAACGGTTACTCTACCCAAGGGTATTCGAGCCTAAATCATAAAATTTTATCATTACATTAAATAAGATAATTAATTTAAAACATTTAATGGTTAGAAATTATTTACAATAATATTATAATAACATGATGCAGAAAATTAATCGATATTAAAATGAGACAAAAACATGCATGCGTGCATATAATGAGATAAAAATTAAATACATATTCAAATATTAAACAAAATAAAATTAAATGTGTGCATAAAATAAATATAATAATTGACGGGAACCGACCGACTTGTAAAAAAGAAAAAAATTAAATATTTGGGACCCGAGAGAGAGAGTAACCTACTATTCTTTCTCTCGGTCACGAAAATTCAACAATACCAGCCTGTTGCGATTTTATTCTGGAACTGTTGTCAAAATTGTTCTTCAAATTTTTTAATCTTTAAATGTTAATCTCAAAAATTTTTCTCTGCAAAAATTAATCTCGAAATTTTCATCCGATTTTGTCTAAAAATCACTCAGTATTTATACTGGGATTCTGTTCTAAAATTTTCGTGTGTCCGTTCTTAATTGGCCCACGTACGTTTTGGAATCGTACGATCAATTTCGATTGGAACATGTCAGTGCCATTTTTAGACTTTCCAAAAATAGAAAATTTTGAAACGATGATTAGGCATGAAAGTACTTATATTTGTTTTAATTTTGCTATTTTTAATATTTATTTTCAGACTTTTTCTAGACCTTCGGAATGATTTTCTTTATCCAAATCAATGGATTCATGTTGGTGACGCTATTCCACGCGCGTCTTTCAAATTTAGTCCGGAAATTCCATCGCAAAGTGAGTTTTTATTCATTTATAAATGACCTTTATTTTTATATTATAAATCACTTTTTTAACTCACTACATCAGTGTAATGCGTCGATCCACCTCTAGTACGATCAGAGGAGAGTTAAGGTTTTATTTGATATACTTTTATTTATTAATTTGCTATTTTCTGCGATTTTTACTAATCCTTATTATGCGTATTGTTTTTTGATTTTTCTTTTCTACATAGATCTTTAATCGGATTTTTATGCGGAGCTTGGTTATTTTGTTAATCCAATTATCTTTGATTTTTGATATTTTTTTCAGATTTTTTCGCTTAGGATTCACTTATTTTGACGTATTTCCAATTTGTATTCGATGAGGATTTTTAGGAATATTTAATATTATTGCGTTTTTATAATTCATTACGTTATTTTGGATTAATTGGAATTTATTTCAGTGACGTCCGCATAATATATGACTCATTGATCAATCGAATATTTGATATTTTTTGATGATTTTTAATATAATTAATTTTGTGTTTCTTTCTATATTTTTCTGCTTCTGTTGCGTATCCTTCCGTATTTTCCATTTGTTTATTTTTTGTCACAATTTTTGCGAATTTTTCCTGATTTTAGCGGTCATTTTTCATCGATGTTTGTGTTTATTGATTAAAATAACGAAATAAAATAAAATATTATTATTTTTAATTATTTTTCCTTAGAATTTCTGTTATTCGAAGTGGATTGTGATGTTTTTATATCATCTTGATTTTTATACGATTTTTCTGCATGCATTTCGTGGTTTTAATCATTATTTCTATTTTTTGCGATGTTCCAATTTATCCAATTTTATATTTATTCACTACTATTTTGATGCAGTTATTAATTTTTTATTATTTGCGGATATTTTACAGATATTTTAATGATTTTTCCGACTGCTTTACTAGCTTATTCTTTCGTAATTTATTCATTATTCGTTATTTATTGATTTATTCTTTATCATTTTTACTCCAATTTCGCTATTTCTCTACCAATTCTAAACGGTTTTTCTCACTTTTTACTTTATTTTTTATATATTCTATTTTAGATTTTGAATTCTACCGCAACATACATGAAGGATCGTTGCATCAAGAATTTTGTTCTCTTAACTTCCGCGTGTATATTTTTGTAATTGATTTCGAACAATTCTTTTCCAATTGATGGTGGCAATACTACCTTCCCTTTTATTGTTATAAGTTCATTTTCCTGTTGTTTTAAATTGCTTTACAATAATTGCATATATTAATTCTCTGGATAATGCATCTGTGACAATGTTCTCCTCCCCGGTGCAATACACCAGTTTACAATTGAGTTACAATAGAAATTGGAGATGTCTCCATTGTCGAGCTGTCGGATCTTTAGGTTGGCTGTTTGTCAGTAATCTATGGTCCGTATGGATGTGGAATCTCACTGTCTTAAAAAACATGTAAAAAATTTTGTTGCTTTATATGCTGCAAATAATTCTCTATCGTAGGTGCTATATTTCCGTTCACAGTCTGTCAGACGTTGACTACAGAATGCTATCGGTTTACCCTCTTTTTCTAGTACAGTGTCAATGGCTTCTCCGGATGCGTCCCTTCGTATCATAGGGAACCGTGTGTCATTGAAAATCGCCAATTTAGTAGCTTTCATGAGTGCCTTTTTTGTGTCCTCGAGTGCTTCTACCACCTGCTTCGTCCAGTTCAGTATTGAGCTGTTGTTTTTCATTTGATCGTACAGTGAAAAAATTTACTGGCTGAATTTTTAATAAATTTATTATAAAAATTTACCATTCCACAAAATCTTCTCAATTGCTTTTTGTATTTGGTCTTGAGAATTCTTGAATGTCTTTTTTTATCAAGCAGTGGGGCTATTCCTTTCGCCGATATTCGATGTCCCAAGAATTCAATTTCTGTTCTGTTGAATTGGCATTTCTCTTTGTTGATTGTTAACTTTGCTTGCTCCAGTGACTTGATTATTGCTTTGCAGTGTCTCTTGTTCCTCTTCTGTTTCCGAGGCGATTATAATATTGTCTAAATACACAGCTGTAAAAGGAAATTGGTGAAATGGCATGAATAACTAAATGGCATGAATGAAAACTCGAACATTCCGAATGGAGTCGTCAATGCTGTTTTCTTTATGCCCTCTTCTCGCATAGAAATTTGCAGGTTAGCTTTATTGAGATCAAGTCTAGAAAATATTGATTTACCGAGTATAATTTGGAAATTATCCTTGATTTTCGTTATATGGTATCTATCCGTTATTGTGATCTTGTTGAGTTTCCGATAATTGATACAGATTCGGTAATTCCTATTTCTGCATATCACCACTATCGGTGATGATATTGGTGAAATAGAAGGTCTGCATTTGCTGTTTGCTACCATTTCCGAGAACCAATTTTGTGCAGCTTGTAAATTTGCATCGAACAGTCTACTGTATTTTTGATAACGTAGGTTGCCATCTAGTTGAATCTCCTGATGATTACCAGTGATGGTATCTTGTGTGTTAAGGGAAATCTTTGTATTTCTGAAATCAATTATCACTTTATGGTACTTTAAGAAATCTTCTCCAATTATGGCTTGAGATACGTCGCATGCATAAAAGTTCCATGTGTATGCCTTCCAATTGATACTGAAATTGACCTTGTTGTCTCCATAGCACTTAATTTGGGATGCATTTGCAACATCTAGTTTGACTGTAAATTGTCGATTTCTGGAATATCTGGAGACTGGCAGACATAATACAGTGGTGCATGTATCCACTAAGAACTTTTCTCCGTTGCTTAAAACAAAAAGAGAATTAATTTCACACCATAATTTTGATCCTTTTTGCAGCACTCCAATGTCTTTTAATTTAGGAGTTCCCTTTCGTTTCCCGTCGGCGTGAATCTACAAGCTTACCCAATTTCTAATAACGAGCGTTTCTTTGTCCGTGCACGGAATATATTATGATAATAACAGAATCCCAAGTCGGTTAGATTTTGTTTTAACTGTCTGACTTCCTTACTTAGCTCTTCTATCCTGA